>DWPT01000204.1:0-28155 GCA_018251895.1 Agathymus mariae mariae
TGTCCATGGGCGACGATGACCGCTTACCATCAGGTGGCTCGTCTGCTCGTTTGTCGGCTATTATCATAAAAAAAAAACTCTCCAAGTAAAATGAAAAAGTTATTACATTAGTTTAAAAATGATGTTAAGTTTCAAGTCAAGCTTTTCAATACGGTAGAGATATGTACCAAGAAGTGGACTATTAATCCGATACACAGAGAATATTTGCCGACTAATAAATACAAATATTTTACAAAAAAAAAACGACTTCAATTTGAAGAAGGTGGATTACTTGATTTCATCTCTTATTTGTCACTCTAAAGGATGGTATATTTTTTCGAATTAAATTGGGAACCAATTTCTCAAAATATGGGATAATTTCTCACTTTGTATTTGACTGTCATATGAACAATCTGAATGTCGATTGTCAGACTTGTGATGATATAAGATGAATAAATAAAAACAGGAACACGCATACATAACATATATAAGCATAATAATTATATTCGTAACTACATGTACATACAGACCGACACTGCTCATTAACCCAATAAAAAACTGTTATAAAAAAATCAGATAAAAGATAATAAAAAATTGATTGATTGATTGATTGTTCAGAACATTAATTAAGTTCAACGTATAGAATTACGCGTTTGAACATTTCCGGCACTGTCGGAACAAACCGGACTATAGTGTCGATAATTAAAAATAAATAATAGTCACAAATGACAACTCCAGTTAAGGCAATGATTGCTGTCAGTGAGTTGCGTGTTACAACGCTATATTGACTTTTCATGGAAAACTGGTGTTTACCTAAACTTTGTTTTATATACGTTGGTTTAAGGTTTAAATTTGTACATATGACTAAGTATATTGATTACTATTCATTTTTCATAACTACAATCTAGTTGTAGTTTCAACTGTATGGTACTGGTTATAAAGTAGTTTTTGAATATCGTTTTTCTCAGCTGCGTATCGTTAATAATACTGGAGGAAAATTGATATCATTAAAGGAAATAAATGGGTTAATTATAGCAATATTTATATTAACAATATCTTGTTGATCGAGCTACACTAGAAATCAAATGGTACAAAGGGCGTTATTTGGAATTTGAAGAATGCAAAATTTATTTTCAGAGTTTAATTATAATTAACACTTGTTACCGACATTTGTTATGTGATGGCAATCTGTCTGTAATAAATAGGATATTTAAATGATTCATAGAGGACACTAGTAACTTACCTAATGAAATTAGCAATCTGATAAATTTCTACAATTTAAAAAGAGTAATTGTATAATTGTTAAATTATACATGTTAGTTTAATTAAAAGTTATGAATATCATAGAGAAAATATATAAATATAAATAAATAAACGGTCACACATTCAATTCCCCCCTCTTGATTGGTTGTGTTGGGTCCATAGACTTATACAATAATGACGTCACAAGCAAACTGGAAAACAAAAAAAACATTTGTTTATTTATTTACTAAACTAAGCTATTACAAAACACTGGCAACAATAAAAATGATGAATAAAAATAAAACCCTACATACATATTTATACTAAAAACAATATAACATTTATATCCATGACATATTGTATCAATAAGTCTATGGGGTCATAGAATAATAACATAAGTGGATAAGAAGTTACAACTATGTAACTTTTTTAATGGTAATAGCCGACAAATGAGCAGACGAACCACCTGATGGTAAGTGGTCATCGTCACTCATGGAGATCAGCAAGATCAAAGGTTGTTGATGCGTTGTCGGCCAAGAAATGAGAAGAAGGTAAGAAATAGAGTACTGGCTCTCAAGCTTCCAGCCGAAACACGATGCAATTTGAACTCACATACGAAATTCAAGAACGATTGTGAATGAATAAATACTTAAATAGGTGTAAGGATACAAACTATGCGTGTAGGTATGTTTCATAACGTTGCAATATGATTTCATGCTTCAATGCGATGATATTTTGGGAAAAAATACATATATTGTTTGCATAATTCTAAAATAATTCACCGCTGTTTTTTAGTTTTTTGTGTGATATCTAGTCGTGGACTTGCAAGTATAATGTATTATGAATAGATAATTTAAAGCATTTCACTCACTATCCGGTACTTAGCTACCCGTTCTTTCATCCTACAAAGCAAAACAAAAATACTGAAATCGTTACTTATTGCGATCAGTTCTGACATCAGTAGGATATAATTTGAGAAGTGGAATCCATGAAAATTCGCCCGGGGAATACCATCACCACTCTTGATAATTTTGAAATGAAATTTCATTGAGCCTTTCATAAGTATCAGAAGAGATTTTGTAAAAAAATGTTACAGTACCTAAATTGGTTTTACATTATGAATAGTCTTTTAGATTTGTCACATTGTTGACTTTTAGATTTGTCAACGATTGATCGATTTGACAAGTGTCGATAGATTAAGTAAGATTTAATGTTGAAATTATCGATTTACGAATATCTTCATTTCCACTACGATCCAATAGTCCGGCTGAGATTAACCTTGTCCGCTGACGAAGGGGTCTCAGGATTAATGTCCCGGCCGGGGTAGATATTTACGTGAGAGATAAACGTTTGTTCTCGGTCATCGGTGTTTGTGATACATCCATGCCAGCCGCTACACAGGGAAACCTAGTGTACGGATGTGAGTGTATGAACTTTTTTTTATTGTTTTTATTTGAAAAACTAGTACCTGATTTAATTCCGTCGGCAAATACTGTTATTATATTTTTATATGTCTCCCATAACTACGTTTCGTGTATAAGACGCCTAACACAAAGTTTTATTGATATACCATTTAACACAAATAATTCATTAATTAAATGTGCGTGCGCTACACCGTTGAGCAATTAATCCTTCGGTGTAACACGTTTACACTAGTTCTACATCACGCGAGGCTTTATACATCGTGTAAAGCACGACTTGTGCAAAACGTATAGACACGTCCATACTTTTTGCAAGTATCAGTTTAAAGTGTGGTTATATATATATTGATATATCTATTGTACTTTAAATCATCCTCTTTACTTCAAACTCTTAAGCACGATGTTTACTGAAGTTATAACGTCAATATTTTTAAACAGTACCTCGTGTCGTGTGGTAAACGTTATTGAACAATGGTATTTACTGTATAGCTATTTAAGACTATGCAATGTTCACAAGCCGACTGTAGTCAAAAGTTAATGCTACGGTTTTTTGTGCCTTATTCTTTAACTGTTACTTAATAAATAAGTAATAATTATTTAATTATTTTTATTAGTAACTCTTCGTTGAATGACAAAGTTAACTGGTTACATGATTTATATGTGCAATCATATCCTAAAATATAGGTATTTTCTCGGGAGGTGTAGGATTACATAGTGTGCGCGATTTTTTAATATTCATAATTTATATGTGTAGAATTGTATGAAATTATAGCTGGTCTCGGTAAAGACTTAAGGAAACTATCCTGGGAGGTTTTCAAAATTTCTTGATTCCTTTTCCCTATATCCTATCATATTAAGAAAAAGTCCGAGCCCATTAATGAGTTAATCAGATATGGTAATATTAAAATACGAAAAGTTAATTCCATTATTTAACACACAATAATACCAACACAAACATTACCAGCTTAACACATTCGCTCGTATGTGACAGAAAACAAACCCAAACATATTCATTAAAAAAATCTACCAACAAAAGTTGAATTGATTAGGCACACATAATTTATTTCCCACTCAATAAGAGTAGAAACGTGACACGAGTTAAATTATATAATTACTATGAGTTATTATTGTTTTAGAAAAACCCGGGTGTGTGTGAGCGTGTCTAAGTCGCTACACAAAAACACCTAGTGGGCTTAATTATAAAGATACGGGTTGATTTATTGGCCGACGTCGTAATTGCACATTCATTACATATAATGATAAGCCAACACGTTTCATGACTTGCTTAAGTGCTTAATTAATTTTGTTATTTTTGGGGAACGATAAAAAAGTTTTAAAAATGTTACTATACATTATTTACTACTACTTATACATTATTTGATTCGTGAATATATTCACTGTCGAGGAGTCTTTCGTTATGATTGATAACTTAAAAGTTTATTAAACTGTAGAATCTGGGTGGTTGCACCTGAAGGTACTTTGAGTCGAGTCTTGAAGTATTCAAATTCAAAATCATTTATTCATATAGGTATTCTGTAAATACACTTATGCCCGTCATTTTTTGCTTCTACTACCGTTTCGAAGAGGTGCTTTAACACTGAGGAGAAGAATCTTTTAAACAACACATGGTAATTACAAAAGCTTATACCTGAGCAGATACTGGTTTGACACTATTATTTCCAGGCGTTCTTGTCATTAATATATTCAACTATACTGTAATATTCTTTGAATATAAGCTGTATATTAATGTCTTTATAATTGAAATAAATAATATGTACATATGCGTAACTTATTTAGACTTCAAGGGGCTCGTCAATCGATACTAGGCCCCAAGCGTACCTTAACTTCTCATGGTACAACACGCGAGCCTTAATGAATACCACTGAGTTAATCGCAACGTTACTCATGCATGGTTGGGCCTGACAAGCTACCACCCTCCTATAGATTTACCTGTGAAAAGTTTTTGGGAAATTTCGGTTACAGTGGCGAAGAACCATCGAGAAAGTTTAATTGGATTCCAGTTATTGTTTTGGCAACGCAAATGTGTTTTAAATTACCGTAGTGTGTGAGTGGCTACATACAATAAGGTCTTCTCTCACTCTTGCACATTACTCACTCACTCATGTACCTTACTACTACTACAAAGTTGAACTCTTAATTATTCTAAGAAGTGAACGATTGCGGTTGATACGAGTAGTATAACCTTTCAACCGTGTTACGCAAAAACTCACACTCGGCATTATAAATACCTCGGTCAATTATCGAATTCGGAACGCTTTGCATACCAGACAGTTTCCAAGCCGACGAGTCTTTAGGGTCACCTGTAAATGTGTTATTTCCATAGCAAATTATAATTTCTCTTTAGTGCATATTCATTATGAGAAACAGCCGCATAAAATACTTGGGTTAGTCTCAGTGTTATTATTGTAAGCATAATCCATTGAATTATAACAAAATGTTTAAGCCAACAAATATTAAAGCCGACACCTCATTTGTTCCTAGATGTAATCGCTTTACAGCCGTTTCCTGTTCGGAGGGTCGGAGGAACATTGTATGTAAATAAATGGTGCCTTATCTAGTTATGATGGTTGGGCTGACTTAAGACGACTTAGATCAAAAGATACGCGTTGAGTGGATCTCAGCCAGACAAGTTGTCGAAAGTCCCAACCGTTACGATTCCTTGATGATTGTGGCACTATGCTAGGTGCCACAAATTACCAAAACTCGGGTCATATGGCATTCAATAATATTAAGAACTTGTGCTTATATGTGGTGGTGCGTTCATATAACCTAGCGGTGATATTAATCGAATTTCAGTTACGATATTTTGTCCAATATCCCAATTTTATTGCTCATCTTTTGATATATTTGTAGAAAACAAATGTTTTTCTCCAAAGCCAGTGATAAATTTAGGCCCGTAATAATATTTTGTCCAATGTAGTAATGAAACATTTATTTTTTAAGAACACTTTCTGGAGCAGCTTAGTGGAATACGATTCAAGCTGGTTCAATTAAGGAAAGAGAAGATAAATTTCATCTCATACCGTTGGCAAAGACCAACCATTATAAAATCATTCAATGCCAGCGCTGCTGAATCACGAGGTAATGTCGTCTTAACCATGTTCCAGTATAACGTGTGCACGATGTGATAAAATTCTTTATTTGCATTGCTAATTCTCAAGCTCCCGTCAATATTTACTGTGAAATATTGAACATATATGTCGGTTGCAATGTATGACAGCTAGTTAACGACGGCTGTGACCAGATAGCCTTATTTCAAAACTAATGATATAAAAAAAACTTAATATCCAATCCGGAAACTATAAAACAATGTAATGCAAACACTGCCAGCGCCGTCAAGGTATCAAAACAAGCGCACACATGCACAGGATTAAGTTTGTATGCGTTGAGTCACTTCCGGACGAGATGTGAGCGGTATTTATCTTGTGTATTATGAGTCAGGTGATGACTGAGGTTGGGGATTATCGTATTAGAACCACTGACGTGCGGATTAAGTTTGACACTAGGCTGATGCATCCTTAAATTGATTCTAAGTAGGCTACAAGATTCTAAGGAGATCACTGTACTGACACAAATATGAAAATATAATCGATATGCATTCATACGTATGCCAAAAAAAGGTTCAAAACACCGACTTAGTAACTCTTAAGAAATTGTCAAAGGAGAAAAATTAAGAACCTTTTATTTATTTTAAATATGTTATTCTAAACGTAATACCAAATGTCATGTAGTAGTCATTAGATCGGCTTTAGTTTGTATGATCCAGGCAACTATGTTGAAATGTCAACGACAATATAGTAAAATATATTATAACATCACGTGAATATACGTACCAATACGGTAGTAAAAAATTGTATAATCTAATATGATATACATTACTAATCCCATATCGTACAACAAAAAATAATTTGACTTCGAATTTGGTGTTCATAGTTCCAATCACTTAGTACAAATTTTATAGCAAAGATCTTTCTTATCTTGATAAAAACAAGTACTAATTTATCTTAACTATACTTTATAGTTAACCATTTGAACTGATAATTAACGAGCGCAAGCAGTGCTAACTACCAATTTAACAGGTTGTTGTTTCCGGACGCAAATGGCCCGCGTCTACCAGTATTTAACGGATAACATTGAAGCTTTATTAATAGCAATATCGGCAGTTGTAAATACGTCACGATAAATATATTTATACATCACGACCACTAATTGACATTCACGATACGTTTCGCGGTGGAATCAATAAATATCGGTCCACCGCATATTGTGCCACTGACAGATCGAGGTGAACGAAACAACTGTCGCTTTTTGGTGCGAGGAACCGGCGCGAGCGGAGGACACAACGGGAGAAATTATACGATATAATTTTTTTTTTAATTTATCCACTCCAACAGCTCCAGCTATGGTAGCCACCAAACTACCTTAGAAATTGTCGACGATTAGGATCAGTGCAGGCAAAATGATAAAGTGATTTTATGTTAAATTAATAATGAATATGTTTTATATATAATACATTTCAGACGATACTATACGTGTTAAAAAATACTCTAAATTTTTTTAAGTACAGTGATCTTCACAACGTTAAAAACAGGAATAAGAATTATCTGATTGTATCAATTTTCAGACTTGACAAATTTGGTGACTTTTTCATGGGTAAATGAGTAAATATTTACAGCAAAATTCCATTAGAATTTGACGGAAACGCCATGCTGTAAATTAAAATCTCACGTCAAATGGAATGTTATGAAAAAAATATATTTCAAACTAGATGATAATTTTAAAGACCACTTGAACCTGAGTTTAATCATAAAGTGCTGTCTGTAACTGTGAAAAAAACCCTAGAAGTTTCTCGCCCATTCAAAGTAGGGATTTGTTGAAACGATGGTGTAGTTTGACTCTCGAAAAGTATATGAAAAACCAATTTCGAACAAATTTAATTTTATTTCAATACCGTATTTTAGTGATACAAAAGCGGGCATGGGCTTGATGTGATCTCACGTGATCAACGTGGCAACTGCTTGTGCGATCGGTAGTGGGATGGGTGACCTCTAGTAGCAAAATTTCTTGAGCGCTTTCGTGATTCGGAAGACACATTAAGCCATCGTTCTTGGTAGATATCAACTGATAGGGGTGGCGAAACCATGCTAGAGTCCTTCGGTCCGAATAAGAATTTCTGAGACTTTGATTGACCTGAATCCCTCTATCAATTTGAACTGGACACCCATGCCTTGCAGTGGGTTGCTAAGGGGTTGCAGGCAACAATGACAAGTTCTGTCATCATTATCAACTAGCAACAAAATTAACAAAGCCTGGATTTATTATATTTTGACATTTGACAGTTAATTAAATCGCCAGAACTCAAAACCAACACCATACAAAAGCTATGACACCAAAGTGACACCGGTAAATATTCATAATTCATACGCAATTAAACTGCAGCGTCATAAAATATTATTCGCAACTAAAACGTGTGCAAATTACACTGTTTTACTGCCGGCGTCCTGTTTCAGCGAATATGTTAATTTATTGACGCGTTTCGTATTATGACCGGCTTGTATTTTACACGCTCCTACGCCTGTCAAATGGATTGCAATATTCATAATGAACGCATTGAAGACAAGACTTAACACAGCGCTTTGTTTAACCAAACATAGGAAGCTATGAAATAATGTATTTTTTATTAATTAATTTTAATAACGGTATTTTTACGTTCTATTATGATTTTTACATTTGCGAGATATAATATTCCGCCACTGTTTCAATTTCCTCGATAGAGATGTTATTTGTCAGGTTCAAGATGTAACTTTGATATATCTTTCAATAATAAATGGGAACGATGAAACTATTTATGTGTATTGCGAAGCTCAAAAGTGAAAATCAGCCATTAAGACACATATTATTGCCAAATTTACATCTGAATAAATTAATTCGATTCTCGAACGCACATCCATTTTAATTAACTTTAGGATTAAATTAATTCGATGTGTGATGAACTTGTAACTTACCTACAGTAATTATATTTATTTTTTATTACGAAACATATTTTGTCTGAAGAAGATTCAGGATTAAGCCACTTTGCAATCCACTAACAATTAACTAAACGGCAAACATCAGACGCGTGTGAGCAGACTACGAAATCTCATATCAGCGCACCGGTGAGAAGTCACCCTATTAGTAATTAATATTGTCTCGCAGCTAGCCAGCGATCAAACAGGTACGTCAAGCTAAATGGACAACATTACATTAACGTTTTAAGAGATTAGAATATAAGCCGTCTCGTTAATCGTGACACTTGATTGTGTAAATTTAGTTTACTATATGAGATCAGAATTCAGCTTTAAATTGCGTCTAATGTCTTAAGGCAGAATGTGTCATATCGTATATAATGAGTCAAATTTAAAAAAAAAATATATTAAAACAATCATCTACTAGACACCTATCTGCACCACTAGGGTATTTTCATTGATGTTAATTATGCATATGCATAATAAGCCGCTGGTTGTGCTCGTCTGTTTAGTCAAATGGTTAGCTGGCAGAGAATGTATTAAGCATTTATACCATCGCCATTTATACCATGATTATTTTCTTTGGTCAATAACGGTGAAATAAATAAATAAAAGGTCAGTCGTAATTTATTCTCTACCCTCTTAACTCACTTCCCGCTATTCATAATTTACTACAAATAATATATAAATTAATAGGGAGCCAGTTCTGATATGAGTTTAAAATTGTTGGTTTTTGGTTTGTTGAACAAATCTTTGTATAAAACCTAGAGCACCAGCACCCTTAACATAATTTTACCGACATAGATTCCTAATTTTTAATACGAATACAATATTTTCAATAATTTTGAGATTTAAAAAGATTCATAAATGTATAATCACACACGTACTTAAATTCAGGTCAAGATAATAAAAAAATAAATGATTGGATAATTATCAAGAAGTGATTAAGCCGTGTATGAAGTCATCTGCGGTATGTAGTTCCACTGACTTCAACAGAATTTTAATTCGACTTCGACAGAGCTGCCTGTCATTCTCAACACTATATTAATAGGTTGTTAAAAAAGGATAAAGCCTCGTATCCAAGTACCTGCTTGACATATAGCAATGTGACAGCAAAAAAGTTGACTTGTATGTTTTCATAACAGCATACGCGCGCGGTGTCTTTGAGTAGAAGTTGGAACAATGAATTTGTAATTCTTTAAATTTTTACTAGTAAAACGTCTTTGTTTAACTTGGAGGAAATCCACGGGATTACATCGATTTCCCGAGATAAAAAGTATCCTAGATTATGACCCATATTATAAGCTATTAATATATGATGATGTCGTATTGTCGTATTAATCGTATTAGATATGCAGACCTAAGTGTTATTCGATTATCTATATCTATAATATTATTATAACACAAAAAGCATTGGTTTTTTGAATCTTTGTTTGTAATCGATAAACTAAAAACAGTACTGGACCAATTTTAAAAATTCTTTCACCTATCAAAAGCTACATTACCAGCGAGTTAAGCAGGCTATAATTTACTTTCAAAAAATTTTTTATTCCCGCTAAAATAGCTATATAGAAAATAGTTTCTGCTAGCAGGAATAAAAAGACATTGTGGAAGCATCTATACGTCAGTTATCACGAATTCAACCACAGACCTGTCTCGAATCTTAGGGGCTGCGGTAGAACCACCTTTGGAAGTGTTGCTATTCTTCAGACTGAAACATACATTATATGGAACAATCAAATATGAATATTGAATAGTGTCAAACATGTTTGTGATAAATTCAGCCATTTATAGCCTATAGGATTGAAAAATGCATTTCCGCTCTTAGTTACAGGGAATATAAATTTATTATTAATAACTTCAGGGAAGAAAACATCAGGATCGTTCAATCAATATCCATATACTCCCACGGATGTATTCGACCAGCGTGGTGAATTATATGTGATGTTTATTAGTGATCAATGACATTATTATGGGTTGTGACGAAAATATCGATAACCTGTCTTCCTATAATACATTGAAAGTTATGGCATTATAAGGGGATTCAATACGTAACTACTTGCCTATAAATCGCACAGCTAGCCTTTGACTGAAGTCATTAATGACTAATTGAAGCACCCTAATATTTTAAATATAGTTCTTATTCCAAGGTTTCCATTCTATTTTATTTGGTTATTAAGAACTAGTCTTTATCAATGTCAGTTATAGAAAATCATATCATCTATGAGGTTTAAGAGAGTTACCTATCTATGAGAATGTACTGGTAATAATATTTATAGAACCACGTACTCTTCCTCCAAGAAAAGTTCGTTGCTTCTTTACAAACATAGCAGGATCACAAAAAGCCACAGGGCATGTTCACACATGTCTCACGGTGAATAACATGTTTGTAATTATCTGTAATTAACCCATCCAAGGTATTTAAGGCGCGTGGTATTGAGGATTGTAAAAAGTTCTACATCACTAACGACATGATCCGTTCGATAACACGTGGTCAATTTCACCTGTCAGTATCTTTTACTGGCTGACTCTTTATTGATGTCGTATTAACAAACCTGGATATCGTTTTAATTATTAATACTACAGACAATCGGTATATCTTCATGTAAGTTATTTTTAGGTTTCCGTATATCTGATCGTACAGAAAACACGTCTGTGTTTCCGGCTATCAGTATTTTTTTTTATGTACTGGACAAATTTGATACACTGTACAGTTTATTAACCCAAAGACGGTAGAACATCATAATTGACATAATTCTAAATAATCGAAACATAAATAATGTAAATGGGCCAAAATGTTAATATAAAGTACAAAATCGTGAGTACTTGTTAAAATTAAAGTGTCCATAATAATACTATCAAACCTAGTGCTTTTAAAACTTGAAACACTATCAAATGTTAAAAAAGTCAACCAATTGAAGTACCCATTATAAAGAACACAATTCCATATTTTTTACATTCAAATTAATTAGCTATTCAAGAAAATGCAAGAGAGTCAACTATTCCCCCTTTTCATCTATACTACGATGATATTGTGTTCCGGCGTGGTTACGACGAACGGCCATTAAAACAAGTCTGTGGAGTGACTGAAGAACATTAATAGTTATTAATTTTTGTGTCACGGTTGAGTTGTTAACCTTTAAAAATGTGCAATGCAATTTACATTGACAATTATCCAGCTGTCAATAAAGATGTTATGTGAGCGAAGTGAAGTATACGACACTTGAATATTTCATGCATTATGAACCGGGTATTTCTTCAAATTTGTACATAAACCCCTTTATCAGGGTGTCATTCAACCATCAAGAATGCATGGTCATTCTTATTTTGTTTATTTTCATTGTTATCGAACCCTGTACAAATTAATTCATAGATATTAGATGCAGAAACAGCATCTTAATGCTGAAATGTAAGAAGATGGATTGCTACAAAGAAGATATTTAACATTGCGCTCATTATCCTGCATGCTTTCATTCAATAAAAAATGAGATATCTTTATTAACTTCATCAACATGAGCTAAAAGTAAAGAAAACGAAAATGCACGGTAATGAGATCAATCTAGTTTTGTAGAAAAACCAAACCAGCATAAAGTATACTTGGTTTCTCAAGTATTAGATACTTTTTAAGATTTCTTATTTTTTATTTTATAGATAAATAAATTCAATAACAATGTATTGTATTGAACGATTAGTAAATGAATGTTGTGTATCAGATAACAATATTCAACTATCAATATATGTTGTGTGTTTTAACCGAAATGCACTTTCAGTAGCACTACTTTCACTGTTTGACAGTCATGATGTCACGTACCCAGTACGTTTGCCTTCACATCTGTCTAACGTTAGTTCAGTACAATGCATGTATATTGCTTTCGACAACGTTTGGTATTCACGAAGAATCTTGGTGTTATATAATTTTAAATTAAATAACCGTGGGTTGGTTGTGTTAATTTCATGAATGATTACAGCTTAAGTGCGGCAGCCCCTAACAGAGTGACAAATGACATTTTGACATTAAAACGTTAACCGATCTACCTTCTGTTTAGTTCTTTTTTGTGTATTAGGGATAACTTTTAACAGGCTACCCTAACAAAACCGTATCGGTTAAAACTGCACTTTTTTAAATTATCTAAACTTACTATTACATTTCACATTTTCGTTACGTCAAAAAAAATTTTTTTTTACATTTTACAGGGTGTTTTTATCTCGAATAAATAAAAAAGGATTGAACACCGCAAAAATAATCGCACCATAAGACGATATAGAATGATATATAGGACCTATTGCATATAAATATTGAGTTCACTAGTTATATCAAGGACGACATTGACAATATATCACCAAACTTCATGTTCGTTCTCCTCGACAATTACTTTAAAACATAAATTGTGTCTGTGAACAAACTAAGTGAAACTTGCCACACACTGCAGTGAAATAAGATAAGTGAACGTGTAAATCATTTGTAATTACACAGGAAAAGTTGTACGAACAAAAGTACTTGCAAGGCTCTAGCGGCAAGGAAATAAATTATTACTATTAGAAAGTATTGTGAGCTTAGAAACATTGTTGCATCCTTCATTGAGGCGACACGTCGAGAATGTTAGGGCTCTACTTGGTTGTTTCATCGCGTGAGGAGTAAGCGAATCCAAGAACCAGATAAATCAAATGAAATCAAACCATTTAGGTATTCTGTGAATACACTTATGCACGTAATTTTTTGCTTCTACCATCGTTTCTAAAAGGTGCTTTTGTCGTACATCGAGGAAAAGAAACGGCGATAGAAACTCCTCAGCACACCTTTTAAAATAACACATTATTATTACAAAGTAAGTTTAAACCTTTGCGAAACTGGTTTCGACACTATTACTGCCAGGAGTACTTGTCATCGATATATTCATCTGTACTACAATATATTGTGCCTAGAAGCTGTGCTTAAAAGCCCCAATGAGTAAATCACTTATGAACTTTGGAACCTTATTATAAAAATGAACTACAAGCACCATAAAATAACGCTGAACCTTTTGAAGGCGATATGAAGACGTAACCTATGCCTAATTCTTGTTTCACGATTGTGTGTGTCACTTTTCTAAAATACCCTATGTCTCTTCATCCGTGATCATCTGGCTGCATCTGCTATGGTAAGTAGGTGTTAATGTACTTTCTGATTTTGTACTAAAAACTTCAACATCACGGACATTATACGACAGGTTTGACGTTGTCAGGTTTAGTGCGTGAAGACATCGTTAGTGTCATGAATCGTGATATTTTATCTTCGAACGTAAAACAAACCAGACGTACAATTGGCATACACTTCTGTCATTAGTGTCTGTCAAGTGCCAACTGTCAAGAGTTTCCCGCGCCACTGCGGTCTCGCAGTGATCAAGATCTATGTAATTGGGTCAAAATATTAGTAAAATCGGAAAAAGATGAGTACCCGTTACTGTTAAAATGTATTCATTTCCCGATTGATAAATTATGATGTTACGAGTTAGTTTTTTTTCTAATTCTGAATATGTTTTGTGGTAATCTAAATATACAAACTAATGAATACTTTTAGTAATAGTAAATATCGTGAATCTTAGTTAATATAGGGAAATACATATCAATTCAAAAACACTTACATCTACCATTAGAAGTTAACCATCCTATTATGAATCGCAATGTTTGATAGATACATAAATCACGATCACGATTTTTCGGTGTGTAGTTACCGGCAGCCAGTGCCAAGCGATTCTATCACTTATCTAATGGTTTTATATACGTTTTGTTTATAAAATTAAAAACCAGTTAAGAACCGAATACAGCGACTGAATACAGAATTCTTGTTGACTGACAATTTATTGCTTTCTTCACTAATGTTGCCGATATCCACAGATATCTTACAAGCAAATACAAAGCATAGTGCCACATTGTAAAAACTTTTCCTTCGCAACTTCTCTATGGAAGTAGTGTGAGCAGTACAAAGTTTCACGTTGCTAACTAGCTATCAAACCAGTTCCTCACGTTTCACTGGATCCCGTCCAACTAATATAAATTAACTTGTAAACCGCAAAAAGTTCAAGCAATAATCGCCTCTACGTGAAACTAACACCGGCCATAAACACGTGACAGTTAAAACTAATTTTAGATAGAGAAATGCGTCGGCTGTCGCTTATGGGGCATTCAAATCCATATTGGAGTTTACAGCAATTCCAACCTGCAGTAGGAATGCATATAGGAACAAAAAGCGAAAATAGCCGAGGAATTCGACACGGCAATAGAATGTAAGGACATGTCGTAATGCTCACTTCACGCCGTATTTGTCAACATTTTCAATATACAAATTTAATTTGCATTCTTAGAAAATTTTCAAGTGTTAAACGCAGTTTAATTTATTGTTTGTAATGCAGTTGTATTATAGAGTTCGCCTGTATTATCCAAAATATTCCCAATTGAAGAAAATTCAATTTTATCCTTATAATTATATGAAACATTTTGATTTTCATACAAAAATATGGTTTCTTTATCACTTACGTAAATGTCCGCTTGATGTTTGAAAGCAGGTAACGTTGCCTAGATTGGAACAGACAATACCAAACTGAACAATGTACAAGATTCTCAATCTAGCATCTATAATTACAGATCTTCAGTAGGTACATATATAAAAAACAGCTGTGCCTACCAAATGCAGTGAAACTCATATACAAGTGCTATCGAGGCAAATGCAACGAATATCAGAATTAGCAACTACACTTGCGAGCTCAATATAACCAGGATAATATCAATAAACCCTTAAATGTACGTTTGTAAGCGTTATAAACTTGGGTGTAGCGGACCGATGTCACACATAAACCCTTCGATGTCTCAAGCTGTTCACTCGACATGCTGGACACGAATGGCTATCTCGACACGCGTGGCGATTATAAATCGCGTTATGAATCGATGTTCTTGCGTTCCTCTATACGTAAGTGGTTGATGTCTCGAGTAGTAATGTTCTGCTTAGGTATTTTATCGTTAGCAATTCTAAGTTAATTAGGTAAATTTAATTTTATTGAAGCGAAATCCTTAGCCTTTGCTTGATTGGTAAGTGTTATTAATTCGATTAAGTAATATGAGTACTTGATAACTGCAACTTAACGGAACTAAGCGCAACTAACGGTTTGATGTTGTCTATAATGGTAGTGCTATTGATTACTATTACTGGTACTGGAATTATTACCAAGTACTGGAATGGACTGGTGGGAAACAGTGAAAAAAATGTTGTTTTATTTTCCTCCACTACACCATTTGTAGGCACTAATACCACCACCATTACATCGGTGACCCCGACGCGATATTTATTTTAAATTATTTCAATGAACATGTACTCGTTATAACTGTTTTGTGAGCTACTTCATTCAGCTGCTAATAAGACTTAATAAATACGGGAAATGTTTTTAAATTTTGTTAAGAATGTCATCAGTGTACTCTACCGCGATCGATATAACTTAACTTAGTCAAGCTCTCACTATTTTGATATAATAGCGCTGCATGCGCTCTACCTGAGGCTTGTTAAATGGTTGCCGACTGCAGGAGGCACCGGCTTATATTCTTGGATTCAATTACAAAATAACAGTCAATATTTTGATGTTCATCTGAATACAGAACAATTCTTTTCAATTTATTTTGATAGGACATCAACATGTAAAAACTCGATTCCACTAAACGACAGTAAAAATACAACAAGCAGAAGCTAAAAAATTATGAGTTGAACACATCGTTATCGCAAGGCTCGATATATTCAACAACAGCACACGACCGACTGCCGAACAATAAAATTTTCATTGAAATTGGAATAAAAATTCAAATGATTGTAACCTCCGCTACCAAATTACCACACAATTGCTTTTAAAACGCAACACAAAAATACGTTATCTCACAAGGAACGCGTTTTATCGCAAGCGACAACGCTGCAAAGTCATATTTATACTTCACTGGTTAACTACCGATATGTTATTAAAATCAGTCGTGACAGGTAAATTCTATCATTTCCACTGAAGAAGTGGATGTTTTGTATTTAATGCTGTAACATTTTTTATGACCGAGTTTATTTCTTACTTCAAACAAGTTATACCCAATATCGTAATAGTAATATCTGTTTATTTAACCCAAGGTCCTTCAAAAAGTATATCAACGGGAATAATGATAAAAAAAAAAAATTCTTATTTCTTGGCCGATAATGCACCAGTGATAGCTACGGTGTTACCAGTGTCCATGGGCGACGGCGACTATCCTCGGCAACCATAACCATCCTCGTACGTCCGTTTGTCGGTTACTTGCATTAAAAAAAGGACAAACTTATTTAAGTATGAACTTAGTTTTAAACGCCAAATTGTACAGAGTAATATTTTAACTAAATCCAAATCACAACGCTTAGAGTAAATTTAATAATATTAAAACTTTATTGAGACTTTAAAATACATTTGTTCCTACCTTTTGGTTGTTTGCTACCACTTATCCCAGTTTTTACCATATGGCACAGAAGAAATTAAGTATGCCTGTGTAAGTGTTAACTTTCATTCGTTCATTTCTCTCTTACCTTTTTCTCATTTTCTGGCCGACAACGCATCAGTGTCACTTTGGTCTTCCTGATGTCCATGGGCGACTGTAACGCTTAGTATCAGATGGCTCGTCTCCTCGTTTGTCGGCTATTACCATAAAAAATATCGTTACTCGCAAGGCCGTAAGCGGTGAAGCTAATATATACCGAATTTTATTACAGCATCGTAAAATTTAGATTTAATCACTACACTGGACCGATGTGTTATATGTTACCACTCCGGTGTCTGGGCGACGGTATTTAACACTGCTTTAGGTATACTTGGACTGCATTGTACCATTTTACGACCGTATTCACAGAATACTTTGACTTTCACAGTGCTTCGCGAACCATAGAGTCATCCAAGCCGTTTCATTCACAACATTTAATTTCCACTATGCGTTTATCAAAATCGACGCACAGCTAAGGTAACTAGCGAGCTATTTTATTGAGTGCATACCGTTGTGTTGGTTGGTCGAAATAGAAAGTAAGATTATAAAATATTACTTAAAAATATTATCGTAATTTAATTAAAACCATGAATTACAGCATTGCTGAAGATCTTGATAACTATATTAATGACGGAATGAATGATCAAAGACCAAAGTGCCAAAAAGTTATTATGACGAGGAAATCTTTGGGAAAGGCTGTAAATTTATAAAAAAATAATCGTTTCATTTTTTATGATTTTTGTTATTCAAAAACATTTGGGTATACAATGTTTTCGGCTTCGGTTTACCAGCGCGGGAGCAATGTGTTTAGTCTTAGTGTTACTGTATTTCAATTCATATCAATTTGACTTATCGTTCAAAAGATAATAATCACTGCCACCAGAGCCACCTATCGGGCACTACCGTAACTACGTACGTCGGAGTGGTCATGTTGCCCTTCATATGTATGCAAAGTTTCATATCAATTGGGCTAACGGTTCTCGAGTTTTAGGTGAACATGCATACATGCATTCTATTATATATATATATATTACATTGGGAAATAGTTACATGTAACTGTAGTGTGTGATAGTATTTATCTCAGACAAATACAATAGAAAAACCGAATACAAACAATATTGCAAACGAAAATTTATGAGAAGACGTTGAAAATTTGTCAAAAAAACAATTATTAATAGCAACATTTTCGTAATATATTCAATTATAATTATACAGTTTATATGTACGTACAAAATAAAGTAAAAAATAAGCGGACTTTATTTTAAAAGTAAAGTTTTAGTAATTATATTTTTAATTTATTTCATGAATAGCGAAAAAATCAATTACCATGGCTTAAATTGGCGTTGGCTGAACGTAATTGCGCTTACGCCATATTATGAAAAAAAAAAAAACGTGACGAAGTATGTTTCGCCAGTCTCCCGCATGGAAGCCTCGAGTTCGATGTAACAATTTTTTTTAATTATGTGCACTCGTTCCGGAAGAGGAAAACATCATGAGAAAACTTGGATAATGTTATCAAAAGCAAGTGATGTTTACCAACTTGCCCTTGGCTAGCGTGACTGACTATGGCCTTCACCCACCTCATTGTGCGAGGAGACCCGGGCCCAAGAGTGAGACAATGTGTGTTGTAATCAAAATATAACGATATACAAATCATTTTAAAAACTAATGTGTACAGTAAAAGTGTGTAAACAACAAAATATTGCTTGAACATAAACAAAGCAGTTTCTTATGCATTACGAATAACGAACCTCACAACGGCCCTGAGAAACCAAGTTATACATTTCTGAATAGCTGGCAATTAAAACAGCGGTTATTATAATTTTTAACGTAGAATTATCAAGTTTTTAATAGCATATTTTTGTATCGTGACATTTTAATATCTACCACACAAAGGCTATCAACGACTGTATTCATATTTATTAATTCTTTGAAACACTCAATGTAGGTCATCAAAGGTCAGCTTTTAATTTATGGCTAATTTTAATTATAATAAATTTCCTATAATACGACAAACTTATAAATACTAGGCTGAAACCGAATGTATTGTTTAAATCTTCATTAATAATTAAATAGTAAATTATGTTTTTCTTGTTGAGGGCGTGTTTTTTTCTCGGGAGTGGTAGCGAAATTTCCCGTGAAATTAAGAAAATGGCATGTTTTTAATAAGTGCTTTTTGAATATAAGTAAGTGTGCCTGCGTTTCTTGAATATTTCATTGTATGCTAATATAAACTGGGCCAGCTTGGTCGACTACGGCTTTAACAGCTCTCGATCTCAGAAGAGACTACGTTGAGTGATTGTTACGTATGCAGTTCGTAGCGTTGTTCATTCATAAGGTTACTCTTCATATGCTATACATTTAACTTTCTGAAAATCTAAATCTAAGCCTTCTAGCTCATCTTGTTGTTATATATTTTTCTCTTTAACTCCCTGACTAGGAGTCAAGGTGAGGATCCCTTCAGGGTTACCGAGAAGAAATCGATAAAAAACTTATCGATAAAACTGCTTTATCTAAAAAATATTTACCAATATAGTAAAATTATGTTGTCAATTGTCAAAATATACATTTTGAGACTGTTGTACCTAAAGTTTTATTTAACAGTTTTAACTCTTTCGAAGTGGGTTACACTCTTGGCAGACCTATTAAAACCATTACTAACTACTTTATGATTCTTTCAATAAATAATACTAAGCGTCTAAGATTTTATTAACGGACCCGATTATAAATTTTCCGTTTATCGCATTATTCGCCACTCATTAATGTTTTATACTTAAGATTTAGGTAATAATTTCGGAGAATGCTGACTGGATTTACGATACCCGAAATGTCGGTTCCAACAACGTGGTTTAACCCAAGTGTTTGAACATCGGAGTAAAGTTATTTGATACATTTCATGCGTCGCTTAGTGTTTTTAACAAAAGGTTGTATAAAACAGTGCAACGGTGAGTTCTCTTTTCTACAATATTTTGTTTTTGTTTTTGTTTTTAAATAAAATAGACGGTTAGTTTGATTAATCTGCTGAAGGAGAATAAAAGAATGCGTTAAAATTAATTCGAATAAGTACAAATACTTCTTGAACGTCAAACCATATGACTATGACATATACCAACTATGAGCAAAAAAACAAGCAATTTCCAAAAGGAATATCTCTCTCTTTCGTAACCTTACACAATTAAATTAAAAATTAAAAATTGTGGTCATTAGAAGATCTCTTAATAACTATAAGTGACATTTTGAGACCAGGACAAATATATTGAAGCTTCAATCCAATATAATAAAATCTGCTTGCACGCCAATGTTTTTTTTTTATTTAGCTTATCGTTTCACGGAAATTAATAAAACACACGGTTTAAGTTTTGAAATAATTTTACACTGCTTTTGAAATTTACAACTCCACTTGAGTTCGGTGAAAGAAGTTAATATTTTATTTTAATAGCGGCCATTTGTGAGATTGTAATCTATTAGGTTATTTCAGTTTACCGCGATATTTTCTGTTATATATTATTGCTGGTATTTCTTATTTGCATTCCATATGTATTAAGCGGCTGTTGGATTCCATAAGCATTTCCAAAGTAACCGCAGTGCTTATTTTGAATACTAATACTTCGATTAAGCCGTTTCTGAGATTAGCGCGAACAAACGCACAGGTAAACAGACAAAAATTGTAACAATTATTGTTTTGGGTTCTAATGCGTTATTACAGGTAATAATAGCTTTTCTCATATATTTTTAATGTATAGAAAGCGATCAGTTACAATTTTATTACATGTATAGACAATCTTAATTATATTTAAGTTATTTATTTGACGTTTTTAACAGATATGTCGTAGATATATCGTAGATATACAACAAATATTTACTTATGATTAAAATATACAAATGTTAAAAAAATTAGTAAAGCGCCATCTGTCATCGATTCTTTGCACTAGGTGTATTTTGGAATTAATCTATGGCAAACTCGGGTACTCTGTATCACTTAGTCATTCCAATCATTTAATTGCTCTTGAGGCATCGTTCTACCTAGAGGGAGTTGATATGGTTGGGTACGACTTGGACCAGTTCACAGTACGTTCATCGGAAAAGATCACTTTCGCTCTGATCTTGGTGGGAAACAAGCGGTGGTCAATCCACTAGCTCAAATCCTTCATTATTCTTTTCAGTAGAGCCTCGATTATATTAAGTTTATTGTAATCGTGTAATTCATTCGTAAATCGTGTTTTGTGGTATACCTGCACAACAATACCCTCCACTATGCATCAAAAAGAAGGACCCGTTCATGTTGAAGACAGATATGTATGTCAGTACGTCATTTTCCTCAACATGAGGAATGTTGACATGCATAACAGAATGTGTAAACCTGACACGTATTTAAACGTTTACATTTGAATTGCTTTATTGTACGTAGAAGATATCATCATAAGAAATTTCCTATTATCTATGGGTAAAATTTTTTAATAGCCTAAAATTTTGGTTATGAAACCAAATTTTAATTTCAAAGTAAGCTATGTAGTTTAGGAGAGAAAGAAGGAATGGTCAATTTTATTTTGGGACGTTTCTGTAAATATGGTATGTTTTTTAAAAACCTTAACAATACATTTTTGCCCCTAGCGTTCCTTTATGACATGTCTACATGTCTTTTGTTACATGATACGTAAAAAAAATTAAATATCTCAAATTATCTACCGAAATTTAACACCAAAACCAAAGTTAATTTATTTAATGTCTATTAGGTAAAGATAAGTTAAAGAATATGTTACATGATATGTTTTGATTATTAAGACTTAATTATATTAAAAGTTAATCTAAGCGCCATTTTAAAACCGGTTTCAAATTAATTTTTATGTTATTACGAGCAGATATATTTGTTTCCTCCGACTAATGATGACAAATGATGTTGTAGAAATGGTGTAGTTTATTACTTACAACCCCAAACAAAAATGTATCATTACTATCTAACGATGTAATAAATCCATTTTTTATATCAATATCGCGATATAGCGCAACTATAGCAACATAGCGCGAATGAATCTATTTCTTTCAAACTAAGGGTCTTTTATGACCTTGTGTGATTCACCCGGAACGAAACTAGAGATCTAGAAGAGAGAGAGAGAAAACATACACACACACACACACACACATACACATACACACACACACAATTCTCATGTTTGAAGAAGTAAATGAAGAATGAATGAAGTAAAAATTTATTTATTTATGAACGATTTCCATTTATACAGCAAATAAATCACTAAATTCTCATATGAATGTAACTTGGAAATAATTTATTATAAGTTACACATTCAAGCCATCCGGGTATGAAGTTAAATTCCAACCATTATAATCACCATAAATTATTCAAATACTAAAATATAATTATATTATACGAGTTAGGCAGTAGAAAACGATATATTCACTATGATTTAGAACATACCGATTAAGTAATATCTACTAATAACGCGGCAGACATATATTAATGATTTATAGAATACCTGCTTGCCTGTTCAAATGCTTTTCAATTCGACATTTTTGGCAGGTACATGATATCCTCATAGATTTAAATGCTAAATGATGTCGATGTCACAAAAGAGTGTCGTAAATTTTAATTAGTACAATTTTAATTTGCATAGAGACGAAAGTCAGTAATCCGTGCCTAATTGGGACTACCTTAGGGGCCCCCTTTTGATCGAATTGAAAGACTCAGTTGCTCAATTTGAGATTCTAACAACCTTCAACACGCCCCAATACTAAACAGCTTCTCGGTAAGAAAACTGTGGAACCAAGAACCAGCAGTGCGGCGGTGGCAATCAAACAATGCTACGATATGGTTCCCTTTGGGACGGGAGCTCATCGCTTCCTTCCCAGTCGCCAAAGCTTTGGTGAAGCCCCGGGTGTTGGTACTGTCTGACAGTGACCACTCACCATCCGGTGGCTTGTCAGCTCGTTTCCCTTTTTATCATATAAAAAAATCTTGGTTAGTTGTGATATAATCAGTAGGTGAGAGGATTATAAGCGTAATGTATTTATTAGATTATTAAGTATGCGTAAAAACACTATTGATACCATTTATACTTTTGGACTGCAGGTTTTGAAAATTATGATGTCATGTAAATTATGGATCAGGGACACAGCGATCATTGCATTTCCAATACATTCATCAATATTAAAAACGTTGCTGTAGAATTTAGTTGCAATAAAACGAAATTAATATCCATCAGATTTAAATAAACAACTTAACTAAAACTTCGTCTTTATTTCAGAAAATACATGAAACTTTAATGATATTATCACAATGCATTAACATAATTAATTTGGAAAGAACTTGGTCGGTATTGAAAATCAAATAAATCGATACGACGTGAATCGACAGCAAGTTGATGCGGAATACAGCGATGAACTTTGCTAGCGATGTCGGGATATATTCACAGTGCAATTTACAAATAACATTTAAAAACCAATTCAATTTCCGACCGTGGGACTTTTTTTCGCTAAATAAATATGTTTGTAGTGTTATTAGTATTTTCTTTATAGTGTATGTGATTTTTAATATATGAAAAATAATATTTTTTTAAGGGTGCAAGCAGCGCTATCTACCCATGAGGCCTAATTCTAATATCTCCTGCTAAACTCTGGTTGCCACATTGGTATAAAGTATTTCCTGTTGAAGATCATTGCTGAGATTACTGCAGGATTTTTTTTTGACACTCCATAGTAGTGAGATTCTATAATCGAGTGACTGGCTTATCTTTAGTGCTAACAGGTCGATGTTTTAATTTGTTGTGATTGTCACTAACATCAGTATACAACCGTCAATATTGAGCTACCCTAATCGTAAAACTCTTCATTATCCTTAATTGTTTCATTGCTAGGATTGGATGTCCTCCCAAAACGAGATGGATTATATTATATCCATGCCAATACAGATTGAAATGTATAGAAAATTTGATGCATTATTAATCAGAAAAAAGTAGAGCTGCCTCTGCTTTTTGGTGGCCAGGAAAAAAATTTACCAGTAATTCATTCCAAAACGATATGATATTGAAATAGCCGATTCCAATAAACAAGTTCCCCAACAAAATACCCTCCCTCAGATTAGTCTGTGACTCACGACTATAGATACAGATCGCGTGGGTCGAACGGCGACTTATAACATTATTTATCGTGACATTTAATGTTGGAATTAAAAATGTTTATCTCATGCTTTGAAGGTAAAATATGTTTTTGATAACAGACTATAATGTATGCTGCCACCTACTTACACGGATTTACGATGCGGGCTTCGTTATACTGCGCTGTTATTACTTTTTGTTCGTGACAACACTGATAACTTATTTACCAGGCATTTTGGCAACTTAAATTTATAGCTCTAGTTAATATGTATATTCTTTATCTCATTTCTTTACTTATATATAAGTAAGATAGTTATTCATTACTATCCTGCTTAATTACGTGGATAAGTCTCGAAACACTCCGCACTTAATGATAGTTATGGCCTATCGATATACCATATCACTGATTTTCTATCCGGCCGTAAGGCGAAGTAGTTCGGTCGTCCAAAAATAATAATTTTTTATCCACAATTAAAAAAGCTAATTGAGCATTTTTATTAAATAAGAAAAAAATATATACCTATGATTTAATCATTTTAAACTTTAGAATAATATGTTACATGGATAACTGATGTTATCCATAAGTATGTGTGAGCTGCTTATTGGCATATCATAAAAAAACATAAATACGGAATTAAAATCCGAAAAATGCCAGACAAAAATCCACACAACGCAATTATCTCACAATAAAACTTAATTTACGAACCGTTTCTATCGCGGTCTCATCTTATACAATTACAGCGATAACATTTTGAATATTTTCCTCAATTATGTATTAAATTATTCGCCATAAATTAAATAAAACCTCCGACAGTCTCTATCGTTAAATAAATTAAGCAAATCGACGCATTAATCGTTCGACTCGTGTTCGAGCGTGTTCGTGTTTTCTGTTTGTACGCACCTATATTGAAATGTTATACAACAATGATTATCTAATTCCAAGATATTTCTATATTTATTCATGATTTGAGGTAATTGTAGTGTCTTGCTTTGTTGCTTTGTTAATATATATAATTACATCTGCGTTTTTATTCTTATGACATGACCAAGATAATGTGAATTGATTTCTGTGATTTTTTTTAATATCTGTTTTTCTCGGTGAATTGTGCCTCACAAATATCAGCTTTCTCAAAGATAGTAAGCAATCTTACTTTTCTACTTTTTTGCGCTTATTTTAAATATTGGCTAACAGTGGTCACCGCCATCCATGAGCATGATATTCATTTTATTTGATTCCGGATTTATCTTTTAGAACGTACATATTTATTGGGCTAAATTTACAGAAGAAAACATAGATAAAGTCATCAGACGCTGAAGCGAGCGTTTGTCTTTGTTCCATCCTGTTCCGTAACGTAACAAAGCGCATCTTTTTTTCATTTGTTTATAGAAAAAATAACTTACCATTTCCTTTTTTCATTATTTATTACACGTCGGTAACAGATTAACAATTTTTACTCTCGCATACTCGTTGTTGGCGATGATAAACGATTATGATATACGAGTATATCACAACACAATTTATATAATGATCAATTACGATATACAACATTGATCACGTTGATTAACGAATGCCGTCTCGAAATTGTCTAGCGTTGCCAATCGTGGTGCCTTTTACTGTTCGTACATAGATAAATTGCAGTAAACATTTTCGAAAAAAGTAACTTTTTTCTTTTTCTGTTTATTATTCTCTTTTTACATTATATGTATAATATTGTTCTCATGTTTTCCGCACATCTAATCCACATCTTCATGTCCTCTGTCAGCATAGTGTGTCGAAGTAATGGATTGATTATACAATCGTTAGAGTCTATTGTTATTAGATTTCTCCGAGACTCACATTACTGTCAGTTGCATATGAATGAGTGAATAATTTGCGAGTATTTCATGATAATTAAGTGTAAATAACGACAGACTGATGGAAAGTGATCGGTATTAACATATGCAATAAAGCACGATTTCACTTGTCATATCACGCCAGTTCAGTCTCGGCGTACAAATTTTACGATGTATTACCTAACACTGAAATTTATAGCATTTACGAGTCTAATAAGATATCGGCAGAATTAATATGTTTTTTTTTTTTCTATTTAAGATAACCTATTGTAACGAATTTGCTTTTGTCAAGTAACTGATTTCTACATTTTTATTAAAATAAACCATATGATTTTTTTATTTAAAATGATTATCATAACTATGATATGATTTTATTTGATTTTACGATTGTTGTTACGGATACGATTATGATAATTAACGTAAACAATAAAATAAACATAATGTAACGTACGCTCCGCGTCAAGGAACCTGACTCTTCCCTTTATAAATAACAACCATACCCGAAATAATTGTCAATAATTTTATCAAACATTTAACAAATACCATGTTTGCCCCATATTATTGTTTTGGTAATCGATTTTCCTTCTTCTATGGTTAAAAACTGCAAAACAGCAATAAACATTTGTTTAAATTCACTTTTTACGAAATATTCCTACCACTCTGATTCTTGTTGTGTGGGATTAAATACAATTTTAGATTGAGAAATGTTCTAATTAATGTTACATGATACATGTTGTAATATATCAAGTATAATTTAAATCTATTCACTGGCCATTACGTGATACGTGCACGGATAGTCAACTTATAATTTTTTTTAAACAATATTATAATATACATATATTCTAACCCGTTACCGTAATGTTATTAGTATGTATGGATTAATCTCGAAATTACGACGAATATAAAATTTCATCACTAAGCCAATACCAATTATGTGTCATTATAAGCCACATACCTAACTTACAAAAAGCTTAGCGAAAGAAAATTCTTCGCCAATACTTAGGAGACGACACGCGCACGTCAGTCACAATTAGCCAAAAGTAATGTGTGTTATATTAGGAATTAAGACCCAGTAAAGCTCAACCTCAAATCCTAGCTTAATAAAATATGTGGCGATCGTTCTAGTGCGTACCTAGTTTATTGGTATTGTTATTAGTATTCATCGTATTGTTTAACCATTTTATCGTTGCTATTATTCAATTGGTTTATTTAAATTATTTTATGTTGACTGATTATTTAATATTATTGTTATTTTATGCTACTGAATACTTTGTATTATTTAATTATTATTGACGTGTTAATTCGCTTAAGCGATGTATTTTGTTACAATTAATAATAAGTACCTGCTTATGGTGTTGTTAGTCTTACTGAATATTTAGTTTTATCAGAAAAACGTTAAATGCATAAAAAGCACGATTTAAGCAGCCTGGCATATAAATTATAACGGCGAAAATAAATATTAACGATATCATGCGATCTGTACAAGCAATGAATATTCTACGCGTTATTAATTATTACACGAATCCAGCGATAAAAAAAAAGCTAAATCCTGCGAAATAGTGAAGATAATCTCATACACACGCAATAAACCTTTATGTTGAATAAAATAGAGGCGGTTATAGCGTGTTTTGGGAGCCGATTGTGAATTGTGTGGGTATAGAAGACTCGATAGCCATACATCATTCGTAACAACTGAACGTAAATAATGGCGGTGGTTGGTTCCGCTTTGTACTTGTACTGATAGTGGTTCTAAATAAATACTGAGTTATACTGGACATAGACGTAGTGTCCGAGTGATAGCGATTAAATTTCCTCATCCTGAGTACACAAAACCAAATTACCGCTGAACATTCAAAACATTGTATTTTATTAAATGATAACTAAAATTTGAATTAATATATATTGTTTTTTTTTATGATAATAGCAGCCACCTGAGTGGTCATCGTCGCCCATGGACATCAGCAAGACCAAAGGTATCACTGATGCGTTGTCGGCCAGGAAATTAGAAGAAGGTAAAAAAGAAGGTACTGGCTCTCA
>DWPT01000205.1:0-28154 GCA_018251895.1 Agathymus mariae mariae
AAAAAGATGAATGGGCGTATAATAACAGAATCTAGTTACTTTACTGCATTAAATAATTAGTATGTAGATTCGCTTCCTATTATTTTGAAATAAATGATTAAGCTATATGTTTTTATTGTTAACGTAGATATATACGGACGTTCTAATCTTTGCTGTCATTGTGTTGTACATTTTAGCTTCTTAGATCTCCGCTACACGTGAGTGAATACTTGTAGTAAAGGATCAGGTAAAATAAATATATGGTTAGGGTCCCTTCGCGGAGGGACATTGATATTGAAATAAGGTAGGCGTCGGTCGTTCGACGGATGTTGCGTCCCGGTTTGTCAATGGTTACTCTGTCTATAACAACATACTTCTACATCTTGGCATACTTTTCTTTTTTACGTGGTTTTTCAGTGTACGCTTGAATTGTGCCAGGAACTATGTGAAGGACGGAAAAACTTTATTTAGAGGGATTCTTATTTTAAATATTAGAATGCTATATGAGATAAGCGAGTACATACCATTTATTCGAATATAGGTTAAAAAAAACATTATGTTATTCACCCGGTAAAAACTTATAAAACATTTGAGAAGACTTTGTCCTCCTGTTGGATAAGTCTTGTTACATATAAGATGTATGAATTTTGTCAAATTGCATTCGGTTAACTTGGTGAAATACAACCTTTGGCTTTATTAACTACGAGCCTTAACTCTTCAAATGCTTAGTGGAAAATCTGAGAGTCATACTCATTGGAACTGTTTGTCCAAGCCATACGGCATGATTATTATTTTAAATTTTATAACAATTAGACGTAAACATTATATCTATCGAGCAATCGTTCGCGACTATGTATACTATTGGAAGATAACTTCAAACGACTTAACCGGAACCCAGATCTGCAACATCAGGCTGTACACAGTTAGTTACTAATGATTGATACTCTATTCCCTGGGGTAAGGATATGTAGAGTAACTAATAAGTTAATGTAAAATTTATTGTTATCTATATTAAAATTGTAAAGAATACTATAATATAAAGAATAGAAGATACGAATTTTATCAGTTTGTGTATATGTGTAGGGTAATCTTTCGGTCACTCAACCTATCTGAAAAAATCTTTTACCATTTGGAAGGTACATTATTCTGGTTAGACATAGTATGTATGTAATGAAATATATGTTTGTGTGTGTGGTGAGGGTTTGAGTGTGTAAACGTTTTAAACGTTTTATATATCGAGTGTATGTTTATCTTTAACGAAGTCAGTAGAAAAATTAACAAGTAGATAAACACCGAATTCCTAATTACAATAAGCATGCAAGAACAAGGAACAAATAATCGTTTAATTTCTGCGTTCAAATTATATGAAACACGTCCAAACTAGCAAGAAATACCTATAAACGTAACAATTTACGCCCACGAATACGTAAGTTACATAACGATACGCGAACCAAATACGCTTTTGGCAATAACCGGGCAACATTGTAACAATTTAATGTGGCATAAACAATACAAACACTGGTACTGGCTGGTTGTACGCGCCTCCGGCATATGGAGCCGCGTACACACCATATTTATTGTGTATGGTATTGTGGTGCGATCGTTACCGTATATCTGGAGGTGGGGGCGTACAGGGGTGGCCTATCATGAATCTCGATACGTCCCGACCACTGTAGCGAGACCCGCGCGACGATGATAATATATCTCGAGTTGATATATCACGGTGAGGTTCAGTTGTTTTTGGTATCGTCGTAAAAGGGTTCGTTGATTGGACAGGCATATTCTCGTGGGCCACTCTGACCCGTGCACCTCGTTAATGGGTTTAATCGTCCCCGTAGTCCGTCTCAGCAATTTATGTTTCATTTTCGATCTCGTTATGCAAGCAGGATAATGCGCACATGCGTCCCTTAAATTAGAAATGTAATGGTGATGACGATATATGTTGATATTGTTTTAGCTCCATAATTTACTTTGATAATTATTTTTTATAATTTAATTTTAAATTGTTTAAAAGTTAATACATTTATTTTAGTTATAAGTTTAATGATCAAATATGCCTCAAACACTTATTTTGTGTTTCTGTAATCTTCAATAGGCATAATAACTACATTTAAAAGTGTAAAACTCGTTACTACGTACCTACTGTACGAAAACACAAACAAACCCTTAGGGGTCATTTTAATACAGGTGCGGCTTTTATCAGAATTTAAAACAGGGATTAACACTTAGCTAGGCATAGCGTATCGCACCACCAGCCCGCTCGGATTTCACCGGATCTGACCGGATTTAACAGGATTAATCTGGCTCGGCGGCACAGCCAGTGCTTTGTCGATATCGAATTGTTTATTTTACGTTTTAAATTATTGTAGGGTATCTGCTTTCATTCCATTAGATATTAACTATTGTTTGTGATGCATACTTGAATTTAATATATTCATATTTCTAAAATCTAAGTCGTTTGAAAATAAAAATACTTTTATAACAAAGTTTAATACATTCAATTTTATTTAGTAATAAAATGAAGTAACTATAAAACATCAAAAGGAATATTATATTAAGGTATACATAGATATATTGTTCTAAATTATTTTTATTATGTTTTTAACTAATACCTTCTACCCTGTTATATCTTCATAAACTATAAAAAAATAATTGTTTGAGTTATTTGTATCATATGAGGTAATTTATTTTCCTAATGAAGGTGTTCTATAAAGTACCAAAATAAAAATTAGCGAGATAAATAAAAGAAACAAATATATTAAAACTTCGGCACACAATCTCCTGAATCCGGCCCCCGCCCGCTGCGACGTAGACCCGCTACGGCGTAGTACTAACGTATAATCCTTTTCGCTACAATAGCAATTTCAAACTTCCTTAGGGGCTTCGGATAATCTTTCTTTATATCGAACTACAAGGGGTAGCTACGAATGCGTTCTGCTCTCTTCTTACACATTAGAAACAAAGACGTTGAATAAAGACGAAAAATACTACTGAAGAAAGCGTTTTCCTTCTCAATAAAAAGGGGAGAGCGGTAATGTGTATTTAAATTTTGGTTCAAGTGCAATAATTCTGTTTTTCAATTTAATTTTTGATGGCGTTTTAGGGTGAGAGGGAAGTAAATCACGCTCCAGGTAATCTGGAATAAGTATTTTATTGGCGCTTCTTAATGGGATTTTAAATACATCAATTTTTTTATTATAATTCGTTAAAAAAATTGGAATAAAAACAAAATTCTATAGCAATATATCATGACATTACTGATTGCATATCAAGGTCTCAAATGGCCATTGAATCCTTAACCAATAATAGCTATGTTATGTTATACAATACTAAGTAAGCTATATTATTAAATAATAGTCAATTAATGAGAGCTGGACTGTTGCTCTATTAAGATTCTGAGTGTTTGAATCAAGTTTGGTTTACAAATAAATAAATAAATTATTATACTGTTAGTCCAGCAATAATATTTGTGTACTTTTGTACTTTGAACTTTGTTACTCTTTGTGTTCGACTTTGGGTAATCCAAAGTATCAAAATATATAAGGCAAGTTGCACAGGATGAAAGCCTAAAAGCTCCTAAAATAATCTATATCAATTCTCTTATTAATTCGAGAGTGGAAAAGCGTTACTTTCATAGCTATTTTAATGGGTAATTTTCATAAACAAACTTGGGAATCCGGGAGAGTGCGGGGCGCGCGGGGGAGAGTTGGCGCGGGTTCCTTTTCCAAGATAGAAAACAGCTCCAGCGCTCGTATAATGGGTTTTTGGAATGGCGTCGTCCGTCTTGGCCTCCCTTACCCCCTTTCTCCCCTCGGCGAGAAAGGATGAATTCTTATTTCCTCATCTCAGGCGTCCGGTGCGAACCCTCCATGTAGATTGCCTTTTTCTCCTAGAACCTCCGTATAACATAACAATGGCTTGTTTTCAATTTTGTTTCTTTTCTCTCGGTCTGTTAATGCAATATGGAAGGCTTCTTAGAGTTTGTTTGAGTGCCCGTCACGTACGTACCGACTGTGTTCGACGGATCTTCCGAATATATTTATACATGTCTGCTTGATGACCTATAAAAAATAAACAAAGAATTACATTCAATATTTATATAATTATTTCAATTATTAACTTTTTTTAATTTTCCTATACTGAACATCTATTATTATAATAGGATGCAATTACTGCCTAAATCTAAACTATGCGAACGTCTCATGTAACATGGATGAATGAAACTCATTATTTAATTTTATTGATTTATAGAATAGAGATCATAAATATTAAGAACGATTCACTATGCAGGACAGCGATGATAATAATATATTTTAGATGCACTAGCGACTGCATTCATGAAGTGCAATGCGAGCCAAAAATACTTTGAAACTCTGCCAAAACATGCAAAACATATGCGTAAACCATCTCAATATGATACGGGTAATTTTTAACATAACTTAGTCATGTTAAAAACGATATGATTTGTCTATGTATTTCATACCATTTTTTTTATATTCTCTAACGGTATCTAACGAAATTGACTAGCTATATATCCAAGGCAATCATGAATACAGTAACTAAACGAATCGCGTCACATGATCCGAGTTATGACAGCTCCATAGCTACGACCCGACACTCGGCAACTTGCTCCACAAGAGACCCTGACTAAAGGGCAGGCTGTATGAGACGAAGAACTCGTGTTTCATCCGTGCTGGAAACAAGTGCTTCTCTGTCATAAACTGTTACGCGTTTTGTTCGTAATTATTGTTAATTGTAATTTGAAGAATCAAACGCACGAAGACTGATCATGGTATTGTGGATGTTACCCTATTCGAACTACCAAAAAGCGGATCGTAATTTGGGTGCTTGTTTTGCGAAAACGCTTAATGATACAACGAATGTAATTTGACCTGAGCCTCCCTAATACGGCGCCTTCGTCGTCTTTCGCAAATTGTAAGGGGCGGTGGGGCGAATGTACTATAACGATTATCCAGCAATCATAGCAGTTGTCTGCAATGAGAACTTTCCCTTTACAGGATAAACAAGCGACGTGTGCACGGAACTGCCGACCGACCGACGCTCGCACTCTTTATATTCCTCCTTCATAACAAATAACACTTGTTATTTTATATATAAAGTCTTGTTAAATATTTAAAACTATTCACGCAGATCATTATAAATTGTAATGAATATGTATGAATGTAATGTATGAATAGTGCTAAATTTTGGTAATAATTTAGTGGAATATTATAATAGGGTATTTTCGTCATTTCACAAAAGTAAAACAACATAAAAATTAGCGGATACCTTGAGAATATTGCTTTAACATTGTTTGCCGGAATCTAGCGCTATGGAGTTAATATTAAGTATTTGAATATGTTCAACCAGTTGTATTAAAAATAATTTCAGGAATATAAGTACAAAGTAAGCGTATAAGAAAACCAAGAAAACTTTCCCCTTAGTCATTAATATTCCAAAACGTTCATGGCAACATCTCACAACGTGCAATGCTTCGTCTAATACGTGTTATACAGATGTTTACAATATTTTAGCTAACTTGTGTTTTATAGCTTTTACGGTTTGTTATTTAAATACTTCACTGGTTCTTTTCTGCTTTGATTTTCTTCAGCTTTGGTTAAAACTAAGAATGTCAAGGTAACATAAATATGTCGATGAACGATGTCTAACAACGACTAGGTTAATACTAAAGAGTTGTGTAAGTAGTCTTATTATGCATAATTATTATGAAAATATTAGTAATCACGACCAAAATAACAATGAAAACACTAAAAAAATCATACAAATAAATCGATTGCTCAAAAAACTGTCCTTTTTATGTTTTCACACAATTCGGGACCTCATAAATATACCGAACGAAGTTACAATAGAGTGGGACGTAGATACTTCGTACACCGTGGGTCGCCTACCATCCAATTTATGCTTATCTCGGCTATAAAGCGGTGTTAATGCATATAAACATATCAAGGAAGAGATAGCAGAGTTCAGATAGTAGACGTTAGATTATAATGATTTAAACATTGTTACTGCTGGTTTTGATTGTTCATGTATCTAGGTGTGTTATTATGCACTCAACATTATTTGAAATTTCATTGTATTCTCAATGATAATTTTCGTTATCATTCTCAACATTAATTTGAGCACCTTGAGTAGTCCAAGATCTTATCATTAAGGAATTCAATGCATCAAGCATAAATGTGAGCATAAATTCGATAAAATTTAGATTTAGTACAAAATATTAGTTAAGTATTCTTTCGTTTCAAACAACTGCAAAAAATGCTATATAACAGGAGTTTAAGTAACTGGGAAGAATTACATTAACTACACATATTATATATTTGTACGTATACTAGTTATAAATGTATATATATTTTGTTATATACATTATAATATAGTTATGTAGCATTTATTGTTTTATGCATATTTGTCAGTGCATGTGTACGTGTGCGCGCTTCATCTACCTTGCGATTTGAAGTCTCCAGTCGCAGGTCTGCTGGAAGAAATTTCTTAAGAACCAAGCAGTACCTATGTACATTCTTTAAGGTCATTAATGTTACACTTTTCCAAGTATGTGTGTACATGAATAATCAAATAAATAAATAACTGCTACAGAATGTACAACACATTTAACATTGGAGTACAAATGTTAGTACTTAAAAAAGAAATAGATTTTTCTAACTCTGCGCATTTCTTGGTACAATACTCGATATACATAACATAGGATCACATCGAAAACAATACACCAAGGCAATTTCTCCTATCAACCGCAACATTGACTCAGCCCCCGTAATGAAGAACGCACGAAATAACACAGTGCAGGCAGCTGTAATGACCAAGAACCTCTCCCGTTTCGCAATTAAGTGCGGCGAGGTCTTAGCTGGTTCATCCGAAAATACGTGCCCGGGGTCATTATTGGCTGCAAATGACATTTATAGACATGTTTGTTGTCTTATACGGATCTAATGACATGGCTCGTTATATAATGTTAAGTGTAATAACAGAGTTATAAATGTATAAACTAACTTTGTTTTAGTATTTGTAAAAAGTGTTAAGTGAAAGTTTATTTATTTATGAAACACGTTGTTGTGTTTATTTATATTACATTACATTAACATTTTGGCCAATATAACTATTACAATTAATTGAATTGTTATTACTCAATACCCGGTAACGATTAAAGCTCAGTATTATACAAATTTCATGGTTTGAAATTTTGTTAATGTAGATTAGATTAGTTATTGTATTACTTTCAAAAATTCAATGTATTGTAAAAAACCAAGTTATATTAAAATAATTGTATAGAAAACTGCAATAAACTTGCTCTTACCAACAATTAAAAGAAAATTAACGTAGATGTAACAAAACCCACGTCTCCTTTAAATATAACAAGTACAATTCAGATGACATCGTGAGTACCTTATAAGGGGCGTAGAGGAGGCTCCGGTCCGGCACGTCGGCTTTATGGCCCGTTAGTGCTACTGAAATCAATAAAAGTACCAGAATGTACTGCACATGCGCACTACCGACCTCAGAGTACAGACCTCGCACTGACTCAGCTACATTCATTTTATAGCCACTTGTATTTGAGTCTATCACCACTTTACTCTTTACTGTTGACGGAGTAAAAAGAGGGAAAAAATTAATTTGCGGGACGGTAAATACCGTCTACAGCACCGGAGGGTGTTTAAGGACCAGCAATGGTAAATTGTTGTACTTAAAAGGTCACTCTTTTATTCACGAATTTGGAATGTTGTCATTATTTATATTTTTGCAAAGAGCTTAAGGCTTAATAACTTAATTCAATTTAATCCAATATTCAATTTAGTAGTTTAAAAAAATCCGTTTTAAAGTTTTTTTCTTCAATGTAATTTTTTTTTAGTTATTCTTTGAATTTATGCGTAGAAGAGTAACTGTTAAATATTTACATTTAGAAAATATTTTTTGTTTGTTCGGACTGTTTTTCTATTGAAGAGAAAGAGTTAGTTACATGATATATTCGAATATAATATAAAAATAAATAATTGAAATTAAAACCTAATCTGAGTCCAAGAAAATACATTTACTATGTATTATGCACTAGCTTAAAAAGACGAGTAAAGATAAATTTAATCCAAAGGTACGATGAACGAGTGGAATTCTAAAGACTGTCGAAATAGAGACACAACATACCGAGTATTACCGGAAAAATAATCTAATAAACTCAGATTTCTGCGAAATTAGATCATTTGAGAAACTGCAAAAATTTACTGAAATATAAAAATTATTTACATACTGGAAATTAATAATGTCTACTATTTAACTAATTTACTGAAGCAATTTAATACCATTGTTACAATAAAAACTAAATATAATAGCAATAGTGTAATGTAAACAATGAGTAGTAACCATGTAATTTTTTTTACATATTCTTATCTACCAATACAGTATTGAGAACCGATTAAAATAACCATTTTATTCATTCATACAAATTGTATAAGAACCTAATGTGGTCCCACGCTGTGACTAACGGCTGAGGCACTCAGATCTGTATAACTTATCATTATGTGAAATTTAAAATACAATGAAGATATTTCGGCCCCACCCACCTAAGGCGGTCTGTTCAGTTTCAAAGTATTAATTCGTATATGTTTGAATTTACCGATTAAGTTATTTATACGGTCATTATTTAAACAGATAACATTTATTTAGACCTCAATTAAGTTCGGATTCTTTTTTTCCGAGGCAGAGTCCTACCTAAGAAAACTATACAATAATATTTAAGTTACCTATGTACTCGTCCAAAATAAGCTAAACTCGATAAAAAAAAAATTATTAATCAAAGGTCATGATAGTACTATTATGATTTTAACATCATCGTGACGAAATTATTAGATAACCGAAATTAATTAAGGGGTTTTAATGCAAGAGATTGATAACATGCCCTGTGATCACTAGAGGGCGTCACTGGTGAAGAGAACCGCTATTATCAAAAACCAATAACAATTACCGTAGAGAAAAATAAGTTTAAATAAGCACAAATGCGAAACTTGAGGATTGTGTCGGGTAGACCAGGAAAAGCAATTAAGTCAGACATTTACGACTTGATATTAAATCTTATTGTATAAAGTCAATGACAGTAAAATGTCAATGTATCTACCCACGGTCACTCGCACGTCTCCAACTTAACTGTGACCACTATACAGGAAACGAATCTGAATATCTGCATAAGAACTTAAAAAAGCACATCTATCACCGCAATTTAAAAATATATTTTTTCAATCAACACAATCGTTATGTACATAATAGTAGTTTTACTAAATCTATCTCTTTATGTATAGCAAGATTGAAGATCTCTACAAGACTTTAAAGTTGACATTAACGATGCTTTTATGAAGTGCCAACCCATCAAAGATTAGTTTTATTGAATCACAACAGTAACCAATTTTCCGGCCATCACGATCGCGACGACAAAGCTGATATGCCGTTTAACGACAAGACAATTAATTAAAAAGGCATAAACGCCAGTTTTATACACGGGGAGACTATAAAGGCTAACTTTTATATGTCGTAAACGCGATTGTCTGACGACCCAGGGACTTCGACACTGTACTCAGCGCGGGTTATCTTGTCGCACAACTCACGGATAAGCGATGACACCAATATATATTCTCTAATTGCGAATGTCTACTTCTCATTACTTAACGAAGATATATCAAGCTGACAACAATATTATGTTGTCGAAGTTTGAAAGCTTCATTATTCAATATTTAGTCATTTAGACGAAGTGGTTTGTGAATGGTTTTTATTCCTTATTCAAAACTTACAAATATCTGTGGACTTTATTGAGAGGTGACGTAATATAATATTGACGTATTCTTTTTTGAATCACTTCATATCCATTTACAGCCGATGTAGTAATAGTAAACGTTAATAGTATGGCAAAAGTCAATGTAGTAATCCTATAAAATTACTATACCTTGATATAACGGTAAAAAAATATATTCATACTTTATCAATTAGATAATATTATCATTAATATTTTTACAGTGTAGCAGTTATGTCTTGAGAAACTTCACCACAGTCATTATAATACTTAATTTTCGTTATTTATACAAATAAACATGTGCAATCTCATGAAGGTCAGACAGGTGTCTAAGCGGGAAAACCGGTGTTCTTACAACAAAAACACTTAAGGGAATATAAAAAGTCGAAAAGGTTTGAGTAGACCTTTATTAGACAACCTTAGTATTTTTTCAATTTCTGTAACTAGTATTAGCTTTATATAAAGACAAAATAATTTATACAACAGTCATTCATTGACAAATATATCGATTGATCTTGTAACAATTTTGGACCCCATCAATCCTTGACACCGAGCCAATTTTAACTGGACGAGGCTAGTTTGAACGGTCTCTTATGTTACATAATATTTTTTACCTTCTTCTCATTGCCTGATCGACAACGCGTCGGTGATACCTTTAGTCTCGCTGATGTCCATGGGCGACGATGACCACTTAGCATCAGGTGGATCGTCTGTTCGGTAGTCGGCTATCACCATAAAAAAAGAGCTGTGTAACACATTTACTGTCTAGCCCAAGTCAACCTTCTCTGCTCGAGATGCGCGTTACGGAATAACAGACGCGGCTATGGCGGATCGTTCCTTTGAAGATCGCTCTGTACCTACCAGTTGAATCCCGATAAGTAATGAATAATAATAATAAACGCTTATACACTGACACCCCGCTATAGGATTCCCTGTGTTGTGGGTGGCATGGACATACACAGATATGACACACAAACACCCATGACCCGAGAACAAACATTTATCTGTTACATAAATGTCTGCTCCGGCCGGGAATGAAAGGAACCTCGCTCGGCAGGCAGGGTCACTACCAACTGGACTATGGTCGTCATATAGGTAGTATTTTTTACATTCTTAGCTAACTACCAGTATTCTAGTGAAATCAACCGTCAAATGTTTTCAGTGTACCAGTTACCGTACCTTAGAGCCAGTAACAAACTAATATTAATGGGTGGCAGCGACCAATTACCTTCAGGTATTTCTTATTTAACAGCTATGGCCATATAAATTCTCTCCTTATCTATTTTCCTATGTTATCTAACCAGAGATTATAAGAAAAATATTGCTATTAACTTTCATATTATATAATTATTTACACATAAAAAACATGACAAAAGATAGGTGAGCGTTATTAATATGTGTGTGTAACAGAAAAAAAGAGCTACATAAATAATCATTGCATTAATTGATAAATTCTAAAGGATTCAGATTCATTTATTTCTGTTAACGTATAATTTCAATTTCAGTGTTATTTTGAAACGCAAACTTACAAAAACCTTTTTATTCATACCTCGGATATTATTGAAGTTTCTATGAACTTGCTTATTGTATTAGTTTTGATAGCCATTCCATATTTTAAGTAGGAAACTTTGTTATCTCGGACAAGAGAAAATAATTGTACTCGCGTTCAAAACATAACACTAAATCACACAAGTACAGACGAACAACGCAAACATCGCATTAAAGATCAGGACTAGATGTCTCGGGAGGCGAATAAAGAAGATTTATTCAGTCTAAAGGAGAGCTTTGAATGAAAATAGTGGGATTTTTAAATAAAGCATTAGAGAAAAAGTTCCGGGCCATTTAAGGCGGGTTATTGTACCTCTATCGTACGCCATTGTTGGGTGCAGCGGGGAATCTGAAGCGTTGATATAATATCTCCTACGCCACAAAAAACAGTTTTAATATCGTTTAATAGGTAACTAACATAATTTTTATGTGCATAAATATAGACCACATCTGAAAAAATCGTTACTCGATTGTGTATAAGGCGATTGATATTTTTTTTTTTTCAAAATTGATTTATACATCTATTTAATGATACATTAAATAGCTAATTATGATAACGATATACATCTATTTAGATTTAATGTTACTTATGAATTGATTCGACATCTTCCGAGGTAAGTAAGATCATGTTTTAATTTTAAAAGTTCAGTGAAGAATGAAAGCAATACGACTGCACCCTTTACGCATAACAACATTTTAATTTCACATCAAGACAATTTATTTTGACTCGACGTCCTACTTACTTATTTGTAGAAGCAGCAGTAACTTACAACCCCTACTTCCCCTGGGTAGCTCGGGGTAATCGCAAATACAGGAAACGGATCTAGCGAAGTTTCCCGTTGAACTGGGGGAAATTGGGTGTAGGGGACTATTAACGTATAGATACTAGCAATAATGATCTTCAATACCGATAGAGGAACAGAACGAAAAGAAATTAACCATCTTTGCAAGCAAGTATATACAATTTTGATCATCATCATCATCGGTTAAAGAAAATATGAATTTGGCATTCAATTGATGTTAGATAATAATGAACTCTGGTATTACCATGAGCCGTATCGAGTGGATTGAAATATCGATACAATACGAAATCGTGAGTACCCATCATACCAAGAAAATAAATTAGGATCATCTAGTACATCGGTACCGGTAAACAATTTAAAAATGTATAGTTGTATTGCGTTGTTTACCTTTTGAAGACATCAAATAATGGTTCTTTGGTGTTATAAATTAATTTAAAATCTGAAATTGCCAACCCTAGATACATAATAATGTTGGAACGTAATACGAAAAGAGAACATTAGTGGGTGTTCTGCAATATCGACGTGCGACGGCTGGGAGCCGCTATTGCGGCGTTTATTAAAACTAAATTTGGTGCCACAAAATATCCACAATCTTGCTACAATTCCACGGGTCTTGCAAAAACTTAACCCAGCTTTGTCTTCTAGATATAAAACTACTCCTTGATAAGTGAATATTTGGGAAATTAATTTTTACGTTCTAACCTTATACTAGGATTCTATGTCTCGGGTGGTATATATGTTACACAACTGGGTATAATAATATAAAAACCAGAACTTAAAAACTATAATTTATCTAACATAAATGTGCATTCGATAATGGTACATTTATCGACCTTTGAAACCTCCGCCTGGCAAGCATGGTTACAATTTATTATTCAGATACTACGATTTATTTGCTTTGTCATTTGATAGTCGGAAGGAAATGCGGATATCACTAAGTATCAAAAAAAGTTAACACTAACGTTATACGCTCAACACACATGAAATAATACACACGTAAGGGATAATATTGAAGTTAGTTATATTGCCCCTCAAAAACCAGTGTTAATTAATAAAAATCTCCCAATTTTCAGTCTGTTTACTCAGCAGTTTTAGGAAATTTTGCTGCTACAAAGGAAGTTGAAATTGAATCAGACCGACAATATCAGTAGGTACAATATGTCTGTGGTACACGGCGCGCGGCAGTGAAGCGATGATTTCGGTACATTTGCCTCGACCGTAACGATGCTTGGAATCGTCTTGATGGACGCTATGAATGAGCTCTCACAACATAAAGAAATCCCCTTAGAAAGGGTAGCGTGGGGTGGAATAACACGAACCACTGTCTCTCAAACTGGCTTGCAAGTTAAACGTACAACTAACTTTTGCAGCATATAATTTTCTTGTATAACGTTATTTTCTTTTAGTGTAAATAATAGCGGGCAAAATATGCTGCAGTGGTTTAATTTACGTTATGTTAATGATTCTATAAGCTTTATTTTGTCCGTGTCCAAATATTAAAACATAATAATTTAAAAGTAGCCGTATTGAGGCGGGAAAATAAAGAGATTTTTGTGCAATTATCAATTACAGTTAAAACAAAGAATTACGGTTATTACAACAGGTGTTCGACTAGTAATAGAAATTCGACTATTATCATTAAATGACTTTCTGTTTCCATAATTGATAACATTATAGCTCATCACAACTACCAGACTTTAGAAAATTAATAGAAATCTGTTGACAAACAGAAAAGAATGCAAAGAAAGGTAAAAGGAGAAAAGAGAAAAAAAAGAAGGTAAAATGAAAAGATTTGTACCACATCTCTCTCTTCAAATAGAATTTTTCGCCGTTCGTATAAAATAATGCTAAATTAAATATAAACGCTAGACCCTGATTAAACGATTGTCTAGTCATGTATTAAGTTTGTTGAAATTATAAAATATAACTTATACAGGGTAATACAGGGATTATACGGAGTTGAGAAGCACAATATCGTGAAAATAGTTTGCGACGTCTCGCCGAAGCTGGCTAAGCTTGGAAGGTTTCATTACGGCCAACTAGATACGCTGGATTTTAGCGCAATCATCAAATAAAATAAACGCATCTCCTCCTGCAATGTCGACATATATTTTGAAGTTGCATTTATTAAATTTATGTTCAATTAAATTATTGTTAATTTTTGAATACATCATCAAATCCCTTTTTACTGGGACTAAAGTGAAATCTAGACAAGTCTATTACCAAGATAATAGAATCTAAGTAAAAAATGGCGACTGTAAATACATGTTTACTACTTCCTATTACATTTCATCGAAACTTTGAAATTACCGTATGACCAAAAGCATAATTAAAAAATACATACATAGACCAATTAAAATAATTAGGTACAGTTATAATGTGGTGGTTTTTTATATATATTTAAATTAGTAGGTATAGATATAAAGTGAAGAAAAGAAAATAATAATTATATATTGTACTTATTCAATTTAATTATCATAAGGCGACACGCGCATTTATGTTGTACAATATTAGTCTTGACAAATACTTAACTTAACTTTTAATAATGTTGAAAGTTCTAAAAGATGTTTATATATTACATACCTACAGTAAGTACCCACGACAGGTAAGCAAGTAACCACTTCTGGCTGGGTAGTCTCGGTACTTACGTTGATAAACAGGAAACTATCGCCGAGAACATTACCGTACGTTCCTCTGGATTTACAGAGCCAAAACAAGCAAAAATACATATCCTCGGGCTCCGCAGTAAATCGGTACAGTTGCTTTCAGAGCGTATTTTTGACCTCCCCCACACCCTCTTAGGGGAGCAAACAAAACAAGTTTTTTCCTACTCGGATGAATAAATAAGACAAGGGTCGTTCGCGAGGGGCTATCCCTTCTTGTAAAGTTGGTGTTTGTTTGATTTGAATGTTTTAATCCTTTCCATCCGAACCTCATCTGCTACATCTGAATAATTGGACTCAGTTAACGAAGTAGCATCCTCGCCGCCATTAAAAAGGCATTAGCGTTAATTAAGAACTATCTCACAATTTCTATTTTCTTAGAATTTTAGCTTTATTTTAAAACGGACCCTTGGAATTCCTTTTATTCTACTTTAACTGCGACATTTAAAACATAAAAATGTAAGTAGTTACTATTTTTCACTAGAGCTAGTAACTAGTTCCATATAGACTATTAACGTATCTGTGATTCCGTTAGTATTAGGTTGGCAATGACCATCTGATAGCTTGTCCGTCTGTGTGTTACCTATTGACGTAAAAAATTAAGGGTAGATACAGATTTAACAATAAAAAAGATTTATTGCATCAGATAATTTTTTCAGGAAATAAATTTAATAGAAGCTCATTAATATGTTAGATATTATATTTAAATAATAAGTTCACAATGAGTAGCATATTCACAAGAAATAAATAAAGTATAAACTTTATTCTGTTTCTTGGTATTACTTAATTGTTAGTTTTTATTTATATAAAAAAATTAAATACTTATATAAAATTCTATGAAGATAAATGTATGATGCTGGACAATGCGACGGATCTGGTTTTCTAGTCCCGGTGACCCCGACGATGAAACTAACGACCCGGGGACCAACAAAAGAGCAATAGGATATGCTCGGAAAACTAGTGTGTGGCCCTCTAGGGACCCGTCCGAGCCAAGTCCTGTACAGCCTTACGGGACTCAAGGAAATGGGTTTTGCGATTCGTTCAGACGAATAACTAGTGTAGTCCCAGCTTATAGGATATATAGGTAAATATAGGTATATATTCACGCATTTGTACAAAATTGAACAATTTCAATATACACGTATTTCGGTAATTTATTTCAATTGGCAATTATTAACGGCGAAAAGTAACTGGATTTGATGATGAGGCATTATAATTAGCGATCCATTAGTACGAGGAGCATACAATATTCTTATTTCAACTTGTTTTTATGACTTATAAATCATTACGTTAACACTTATGATTATTGATTAACGTCAATATAAAAAGTGGTAAAATATCACAATGTAACAATCACTGCCATTTATTCGCGTGACAATACAATCGCAAACTATTAGTTTGTGTTTATTTATCAATATCAGTACAGGTTGCATATATTCCAACAAGGGTGGGAGTTTGCAGCGTGTATAATTGCCGGGAACAAACAACACGTCACCGGGATGGCCGCGTATATCCCGGTAATTGAAGCGCTACCCGGGATTCCACTTTATTGCAAATAAACTACTCTACAACTGCTGCTGTACTTCTGAGCTGGTGCAATTTATAAACTGTTAACGTTATATCACACAATATTCTAATACATGGTTGTGAAATTTTACCGTTTTTTGGAAGCTGCAGAAAAAAGTCGACTAAAAGCTAATAGTTGAGTGAAACATTTCGACCATTCTCAATGTCCTCTCCTAGTAAAGCATCTCCTTGTCTGTTACAGTCACTGCCCAGGTTGTCTCCGACTGTGCTCGTATACTGGTATGGTGGTAAGGACCTCGTCATCCGCCACCTCCCAAGTTAACGGTGACGTTTACATTCGGTTGCAAAATCGATTGAGTGTTGCCGACCATGTGAACCTACACCGCCTGGGGCTTTCAGTCAATTGATATTACGGCATTCCATGCAAAGTACACTTAATATCCAACTAATTCGTTTACTCCTTGACCCCTATTGACATGAAAAAGTTTTAAGTCCATATTAAATTTACGAAAGAATGTACAACCTGCAATTTAATGGCCTCTAAGAACATTTTTGTTCATATTTACTTTACTTAATGTTTTTTGTCATTCAAAACGAGACTTGTTTTGGATATAGTTTATTAACATCGATATACTTTATCGTGCATTTCCTTTATTTCGTTATTAAATATGTTGATATATTATTTTGTTTACTTTCTATTACATTAACAGATAAACAAAGAATAAGGTGGAAAACAAAACAAAGGAATAAAGAACATTGTATTTTCAAAGTAAAGAGAAAAATAGTAGCGCCTGTGGTACTCGGCAGACTGAATAATGGCCTGCATTCTTTCTCCCCCTTCCTTTGTTTGACTTTCGTATTTCCTTCGTCATCTTCATTTTTGTTAGTCATCGCATAATATTTTTTATCGATGAAAAATTATTTATAAAAGCAAATTGAAACAATTGTTAAATATTGACTTCATAAATTATTGAATTCGTTTATTGATAATCAATGTTATCATTTATTAATACAGATATACTGGTTTATCTGTTGTTGACGTGAGAGTTATGATAAAGTATGATTATTTAATAAAGTAGAATTGGTTCAATTCTATGCAACAACCAAAAAAGTATTATATTCGGTTGTTTTAATGTAACTAATATCATCACTGTTTTATTACTTGTTTTAGTACAAATATCTAATATAAAGTGTCCAATAATTTGAAGCGAAAAAAGTACCCGTCACCGATTTATAACAGTAGTAAGTACCTACACTGCGTTTATACACGATGAATAACACAATGCTGTAAAAAATAAAAGTCAGTTAAAATTTATTTGTAATGACCGGTATACAAACAACCTAATAATACAAGAGAATAAACTCTCCGCATCAGAAATTCTTGAACGTATTTTCAAAATACTCTTTGAACGATCGGTAAGGGATTTTTAGGCCGGAGCTTTCTCATATAGAGTTGTCAAGGGCGGGGACTCGTGATGAATTGGAAACATTCTTAGCGGGCGGGGGCAGAGGGGACTTTTTTGAGGGGGGCTTTGTTCGGAGGAGACCGAGGTGCGGGGAACCCGAGGGGGTTGATTAATGGTTCCCGCCAGAGGGAGCCATGTTCATTATACCGGCCGAACGATGTGTTACTTGCCTACTAATATATTTTGCTTTCGGTGGCTTGGGCCTAACGCACGCGGTATGTTATTTGATCATTATTTAAGACATTTTTATTTCTTCCGGGAATGAAAAACGATATCTAATTATGGATCGTGTACGAGAATGATATTATTTTGTTGTAAAAGTATTATTGTTAGTGAGCGGCATATCTGATATACTCAGTTTTATGGCTCTATTTGACTACAATTTTTTTCTCTTAAATCTGGCAGGTGATAGAATTAAGTAGTTATTACAGTTTTTCCAATTATTTAAATATTTAATTACTTTCACGGATTAAACTTTCATATCCCACATTTTACTTCTGGTGAGGATTTTGACGATAACTTTTGACTTAAATTTTAAAAGTATTCCATTTAGAAATATTATTAGACACACAATAAAATTAATATTTATTTATTGCATTATTGATTATTACAGTTAATACTTAGACCCAGTCTTAAAACCGTGTCATAAATATAAAATGGGAAACCTCTCTAGGGATTTGATAGCTTTTTCGTTGAATCATAAACATTTCCCGTTACCTTGAAGTATTGCGTCAATTTACCTACATATCTACATAATACATTTTTGTAACCCATAACTGAAATCATTCACTCCAATTTTAAGCATAAAAAGAATCACGAGTACACCGCGCAGCTTGCTATTACGCTAATCAGGTCTCCTTCATTTCAGATAGTCATACTCGTGGTCCATCGTGCTGGTAGAGCGTGGGTTGGCAGACTTCACACGCAAAAAAAACTGAGAATATTCAAACAAAACTAGTGATATTTACGTTTAAGCTTAAATTACGAACACCAAATATTAGGAGTGCATTCAGTATTCGAGCATGAATCCACCCGATGCTCACCCAAGACTCACTGTCTTTTTTTTTATTGAGGTAGACATCTTTCTAATGGTAGACATCGTCGCTATAACACTAATGGTTTGGCAGTAGCTTAGGCCTCACAGACGCGTTGCCGGCTCAAATGAAGGGGGGCACTCTTACTACTGGCTCTCCGACACAGCAAGTGAAACACGATAATAACATGTCACAGTTGATTTTAGAAGGAGCAGTTCAGCTAGCCAAGCAAGTCAAACCAAAGCCCTGCTGCCATGCATGCACTGTTCTAGATACAAATATAAATAGTAAAAAACAACTTACAATAGTGAATATTACTTAATAGCAATAATATTTAAGTAAGTAGTAATGGTGAACATCGTGCAGCATTAATCACAAGATAAAATAATCCTATTAACAAATCACAATTTTGTATTTCATTAGTGTTAGTAAACAGAAGGCTTCATCTATACGTATATGTGGAGTTCAATACCAGCCAGTCGTGTCTCGACACGATATTAAATGTCAATGTTAAAACGACATTATGCACACGCACACGCCAACACAATAACGTTCGGCAAACAACAAGAACGAACCGACTTGAGTATTCCATTCGCACGCGGCGCTTAAAATAGAAACAATGGCGCCATTAAAAATCCGCTCAAGGATATTTTCCGAGCGTATCCCGTAGCTCGCATAAATCGCCAGCTTTCCGCCGAAGCTATTTCCAAAGAAGCGTTTTCTATTCCGAACCGTGCACCCGTTTTTCTTAGACTCCCATTATAAGGGGGGTAGCCTCCTTGGCACACCCCACGCCCAAAAGTAGAGGTTAAGTCGACGTATAGGCCGTTATGAAAGTTTATAAGTAGAATGGATGATAATTATAAGGCTTTATGTATGGGGCGTGCTTTTTAAACGATATCACCTGCTAGAGAGGATTCTCGACGCTTAGTCGCAAATCCGGAGTCTGTATTAACGGTTAATTTGCCAAGTGGAACTGATATTACCATTGATATTTTTTGACGCATTAGCAACTTAAGCGATCGTTACGGAATGATAACTATAAGTGCTATTCGTTTTTAGGACTAATAGGCATTGACTATTATTTTTGACGACCTTATATTTCATAGTGTAATAAAAATGTTATCCGGTCTCCTAGTGCATATTAAATACCTAGATTGAAATTATAATAAAGTTGTACCTATTCCGTTCTAACTACTTTTTTATTTCGATTTTTGTATCATTTGTGTCATTAAAAGCAGAGCTGGTTTAGTAGTTATCAGTAGGAATGCATCGCGACGAGGCACCGCAAAGTGTACGCGATTCGAAATACACCAACTCTATTTACATGTAAATACTTTGAAAAAGTAATTTGCGCGCGGCGTCTCTCCGCCCTCGAGATTGCGAAAACGCGCATTAAGCTTCTTCCAGGTGATGCATGATAACTGTTATAGCCGAATATAATTTTCTCAGGCCCGCAGCGCCCCCTTAATCCCCGCAAAAGCCTTCCGAATTATTCCTACAGATATTTACGGTTTCGTGAATAAATAAAATTATGGACGCCTGTGTACGGGGGTCTAACTAAGTCGACTTCTTGTTTATTATTATGCCTATATTAAGTTGTTTATCTTTTTAATGGTCGACCAGAGTTATATGGGTCGAGGCGATTTATGCCGTGTAGGATAAGACGTGGATAAAAAGGAAGAATGTCGGGACTCGACGGTGATGCCACGCTGAGATTGGATTTTTAAATTTAGATGTGATATTGTTCTCTTATTTCTTTTGCTTTACACCGGACTCGAGGATTAATCTTGTGAATAATGCGTCTACTTGTTGTATTGTATTTTTTCGAAAAATAATCTGAAGTCGTTTTGTGAAAGTATGCCCAATTAAATATAAGTTATTTTTACTCATCTATGTATGTCTTGACACGGTACGTAGTATCGATCTATTGTAGACGACGAAAAATCCTAACCCATTTTGTACATATTATAATATTTTGAGCGTTATCTATAAATGTCAGCATAGTCGATCGCATTCAAGTTTGATAATGATTCTCAGATATTTTTTTTGTAATATTCACGCTATATATTTAAAAAGGTAATTTTTAAAGAAATTTCCTAAATAATGGTTAAAATTGCTTCAAATTTTATTAAGTACTCTAAAATAAAATTAATAAACTAATATAAAGTGACTTTGTTTATTGTAGATGATGACTGTTAGGATCATATATAAGCCAAAAGAAACATAATTATTTTTTTAAAACACTCATTCTTGCAAGTAGAAATAGTACCTGTAAACCATCTCAAATATTCACTACTCGAATAATTGTATTTAAAAAGATGGTTTCCGCTCAAAACCTAAACAATAGAGTAACAAACAATACGACAGTTTGTGCAACGTATTGTTTCTGAAGAACAATAGACAAAGGCGTTGGAGACTAAACCCTTTTATTGTCTACATGAACAAGTGAAACAACCCTTCTATTCAGACCTATCTTTTGTACACAACCGCCCGTTATTTTGCACAATTCGTTAATTTTTCTAAGAATATTTTAACAAAGGGGATGAACCGTAGTTACAAGGTTTACCTTAATATGATGTACAGTTTAAAATAAAATTATGTTCCTACAATATCAGCAAAAGGGTAGAGACAAAATTAACCATACCTTGGCAGATCAACTTTGTCAATCAATAATTTCCTATACTGACTACATATGCATTCTAATTGATATTATCTATATGTAATTCATTAAAATCCAACAGGGTTACGTTCCCAATATATTAAACAGATAAAAAAAACCGTTAGGCGTGGCATACCCTCCACAGAATATTAGAAAATACAATATTGGAAAAAGAAACATTTGAAACAAATACAAAATTCATTCGGTGAATCTGACATTTTAAAATTATTTGACAACAAACTCTATTTTGTGCTAATGTTTGACCACTGACATTAGGTTAGAAATTAACTTTATAAACGTAAATAATAAATGGTTTTATTTTATTTAATTTAAAGTTAATACAAATAATTTACAGTTAAAAATACAAATAAATTACATATTTCTGCAATTCTCTTTATAAATTTCTATTAATGCTTAATTTCCGGATTCTATGTTCATGCTTGAAAACGATACAAAGTTTTCTCTTTGTGTTTTTGAATTCGTTAATATCTATGCACGGCTGCTTCTCAAGCATGTTCAACTACCTATATTGTCTAGAGATCACAATTAACTAAACACAATATTATCTCCTTAATTTATATTTTTATTTGGTGTTTAAAATGTGTGTAATCCTAATAATGTCATAGGTTAAGGCATATCACATTTAACGTCTTAAGTTAAAGTACTAGCAATAAGAAGAAACATCAAAAATTCTCACGTCAATAATCCGTCACAACAGTCGGGAAGTGTGGAAGTCATAAAGTTGAGTGCAACGACCTCATTGCAGACCCTTCCCAAGGTCGTGCTAGTAAAATGTTTATGGTCTATAAAAGCTCGTCTGAACTGTGTCTGTATGTCAAGGACTCGAGACAAATACCTACTATTGACCGTTTATTATAAAATATATCAGCTCTCTTTGCATTAAATCTTGAGTATTCTTTCGCAGATATATTTTGTGTTTCAGCTAAAGAGCTGACTAATTTATTTGCACATTTAAACTAATTGTTTGCTGTTTTGACGTCAAAAAAATTTTATTTCCATATTTATAAGCATATTTATTAGGCATAATTTTCTTTGGCAGGGATAAAAATCATTAAAGTACAATAAGAACTCGTGTTCGAGAAGAAAAGGGCCCCGAAACATTCTCTGAAATCACAGCAGTTCGCAAAGAAAAGCAATATCGGATACGCAAGTGTCTAATGACAATTTGATACCGACGGAATGGCGCACTCGTAAAAAATCACTAGAAATGATCCAATTTTGATTAAAAAATCACGCAACGTCACCCCAAGCGGGCACAGACGAAAACTTCGGGATGATTTAAAAGTTTTAATAACGGAATCCTAGTGAAATGACATTATACTTTCAAATTAGGAGTGAAAATTTAATTTCAAAGAGAGACAACTCGCCGCTCGAGGGGCGAATGGGATCCGGCATCGTAAAAATGTACATGCTCTTCTTTCACTGAGTTTCTTTTCAGCCTGCAAAATTTATGCCGCTTAAATCTCTCCGAGGAAAATTAGAAGGGGCCTGTATTTATTAAAGGAGATGGTTCGCACTCGTTAGAGGAATTTTAATCGGCGAACTTTTCCTTATGAATGCGACATTCGGCCAGAGTTTCGAGTTATCTTTTATTAGATTTTAGGGCTTCTAATTAGGGTCGTTGAATGTGGGATAATAAAATCTTAGACGTTGACCCGTACCATCGTTTCTGCCGTCAAGGTCAGTTCTATCACCATTGACATGGTTCGGAAACGTCTGTCTCGAATGTGCTCCAATAAAGTGTCCTGGCAAAACGAAACTATGTAAACGGCAAAAGGTCAAGAAAGAAAGAAAGAAGTTATTTCGCACAAAATCTAAGTAAATACAAACGTAAAACATTTAACGTCATGCATTGCCATTGACAGCGCCCACAAGTGGTCCTTATTTATTATTATGGGGCACTGTACAACTACAATTACATACTTATTTTGGCGTTACCTCCAACTAAGTGATCTTGAAAATTGCTTTAAAAACAATCGTACTTACAAAAGTACTTACTTAGATACTTATCGATCGCAGATTGTTTTATGTTACAATGTGTCAGAATACTGGTACATAACCTAGGTGCATTATTCCGGGCAGGCTTCTGTACAGTGTAGCATAATTTAAAGAAACATAAACTGATTCAAGGAAAAATATGGACAAAAATATTTAATGAGCTATTTTCCTCTGAGAAATTAATTTTATGAAAAGTTTTTACATATGACAACAATATGATGGCAATTGGAACTGCCAAAAATCGTGACTGTGAAAAATTATTAGTAGAGTTTGAAAAGTTTTTACTTCAGATACATTTTTATTTATGAACTAACAAACTGTCCTCGCTTCGCTTCGGAAAAACTACGCCTTACGTAAATAAAAAGTACCTACCTACATTATTTTAAATTAATATATAACTTTTTTATTTATGGACGGATTGCTATGAAACAAATTTTAACTATTAAATGATGCTTACTCCAATATATCAGTGAAAACCAGAACGTAATCGGTTAAGCCGTTTCAGAGATTAGCGTGCACAAACGCATAGATAACAGAAAAAATAACTAATAATAATAACGAAATAATGTATGAAATTCTGTTCTATTTCGTTAATAAAGTCTCCTAATAATCATTTTACTCATATATTCTTCGTTATCCTTAGAGTTTTATTATATTTATCTGTAGATTGGCATATTTTAATAGGTTAGATTTTCAGTAAGATACCCATTTGCCTTCTCTGCCAATCGTTTGTATGCAGACTTGATCTGCATTTATTTAGATATCAAACCGATATATTTACATATTATTTTGACATTTGACATTCATGATGTACAATAACTATCATATGCATCCGACTGACTATCCGCCATCCGCCCTAATGGTTCAGTGTTACAATATGTTATTAACAAATTGGATTATTGACACTAAACCAAGCTGAAATTTAAAATTTGAATAATATAGAATGCTTTCGATTAATATGATCTACTTTCTACAATTTGTACATGGCACCGTGCAGGCTCCATACATTTGTGAAACATATCCTTTAAATAACATTAATCCCAAACCTGAAACAAAATTCTGTTGCTACGGCTTTGTAATAAAATGACACGTTAAGTACTGAAAACAAAGTAAACTTGTTATATATGATGCGATATTACATTACAATTTTACATTTAATGGACCCTCACACAAGCCCGTCGGCGTTTCAAAGCATTTTCGTGTATCGCTAATTAAAATACGCTGTTGTCACAGTAACGAGGCCGCGGTCGCTCTATACACTCCGAATTATTATATTCCACCTTATGAAATTTAAATTTTGTCTACGTATCGTTTTCAATATTTAATCCCGGAGTGCAAAACAAACATGTTGTAGGTCGTTTTAGTATGCCGTTTTAAAGTAGGTAATTATATTCTGTGAAATGGATTACTATCAGTTAAAAAAACTATAAATGAAATAAACCATTGCTTGACGGCATATTGCAATTTATTATAATTTATAACTAGTACCAAAAATGGGAAGCAATTAATTTTATTAATATTTTTTTGTTAGTTAAATTTAATGTATGAAATTTAAAAATATTCTAGTCCGCACAGGTTATGTATGGTCTTATTTATTTATTTGTTCATTACGTACACTTTATTGTTCACCATTAGTTATGGACAAGAAAAACATGTAACAATTAAATACGTAGTGCACAAAAGTCGATCTTTTCGCTAAGTAAAGATATCTTCTAGATAATCTTCGGAAAAATTACAGGAAAGAAATAATTGTAAAAAAAAATAAGTAAGATGTACAGTGCAAGATGCAATATAAGGCAAGGAAAATAATACGACATCAAGCTACATAAATAATATATAGATATATATATATTCATAACATTTTCAACATTTAGATATCGTAAAAGTCAATTATTAACAATGTTCTTGTATAAAAATATACTTTGACAGTGCGTTAGTTCCATATTTGTTCCATAATTATATTTATTGGCAATCTTAACTACACTGGTGATTACACCCCTATTTAAAAAAAATGGTTTGTTCATTGGTGTATCTAATTACATTCTTCATACTCATCACTTAAAAACAAAATATTGTACTTACATACTTTTTGTATTAACAAGGCCGCTCATAGAGTAAGAAGAATATTTACTGTGCAATTAAAAAGTTAATAGCTCATTCACTGTGAAGGATCTACACTTTATAGCCTAGTTTGCCCGTAAAATGACAGAAGCCAACCCGTAAAACTTATTTACAGGTATTTAACGAACGTTAATAGTTTATTACCCAGTAGCTTAGATTTTTATGGCATGTTAATTTTTACAAATATATTTAAACGTTAAATATAAAGCTATGAAACGTTTGTTTGAAGTTAAACATAAAGAAGTAATGCTAATATGGACCTATTTTATTTTTATGATATAACGATATCTAATATGAATATTACATTAGTAAATTATGTAAGATAATCGAATAGTTATTAACCAATATCAATTCATACTGCGATCTAACATTGCATATTTACAGTGCTAGTATTTACAGGGCTTATACTATATATATTAATGTTACATATACATGTATTTATATAAATTGACTAGTAGTTATTATATATTTATGTGCTATTAAGTAATTTCACACACCTAAGTAATCTTTAAAACTTTGTATATAAGAATCCTGCAAACGTTGGCAAGTCAAAATTGTACAAATCATAAGGCAATTGTTGTAAATTACAAGCAGATATCACAAAACAACGTATCAGTAATTTAACTACTCATTGATGCCGCACTAAAAATGATTTAATAGTATGTTTATGTAATTTGAATCTCATTTATGAACGACCAGTTAAGACGTCCAGTGACATTGCGGTCACTAAACGGACTGGTATTCCTTTTATTGACAATACAAATAAATTATTAGCACTTCAAGATGGTTTAATTGCATTTGTTATCGTATTATTCCGTCACTACCAATTCAATCAAATAAAATTGTCGTTAAAATTATGACAACTTAATTTATTATTATATCGTACGTTAGGTAGTAGATAATAAAAATTTAAATCTTCACCATTTGTTTGTGGTGGTGGTGGTCAATTTGTTGGCGTTTATATTTAGTACGTTATAGTAATTATCACAATTTTTAAAGATACTTTTGTACATTCAATAAAAAAGAAAATCCAGATGGAGTCACTCACGTTTCTCTATGTGTTTGCCTCTGATACATCCCATTTTCACCGACTCCACACTACGGAAACGTAATGTTCAAATAGTTACACATAAATACTAAAGTGATACAATGACGGATGTGTTCCGAAAACAAATGATTTATGAATTTGACAGGTAAATTTAATTATTGCCACGCAGATTAGATGAAATTCCGCAACCGAATTAGCATTACACATTATAGAGCTTTTTTAAACTAATTGGTCAAAAAGAGCAAGGCGCCATAATTGGTCAACGGTCAAGTTTGGAGCCAAACACTTTGGTAACACCAAGGTCATCACCGAAGTGTTGCAGCCTGAAAAATTTTGGGGGGCCCGCGTTATTTCTGGCTCTTCGATACTGGAAATAAAACACGTATGAAACATTTCACGGAGCTTATTAGGAGGATCACAAATATTCGTTTATTAATTTTTATTGTAAAAACCTAAAAAATAAGAATACAATGGACGGACTTAATGCCTGTTGGCATTCTCTACTGATCAACCCTGGGTCTGGTGAAAAGATTTGGTAGGTGGGTACATAATATTACAAATTTTAAAAGATAAATTAAAATTGATTAGTGAAGTTTACATAGCACACATATTGATACAAATATATAATAATATATAGATATATATTTTTTTACATAATAATATTTAAGTTTTCTACACATTTGATTATAAAATTAACCCCTTTGATGAGCTAACATCCTTCTTCTGAAATTCAATAAAAAATGCGTTTAACGTTTTATTTATTTACATCATGTATTTCACTTGCAATTCTGATGACAGGTTAATCATTGGTTACAAGCGGACTTACAACTATTGCTTTTTATGTGATATCCTTCTTGGCCGGCCACGCGTTGGTACCCTCGGTATTGAAGAAGCACATGCAGCTGTGGTGGGTATGATAAAGAAATACTAATTAATATTACTATACAATTTAATATTTATAGGAATAAAACTTAAATAATTTTCACTAGAATACTAACAAGGACGTCAGTTTTACATAGCTACTGTTTAGTTTTCAATAATAATAATAATTACAAGCATCGTTGCAATTAAATAAACCGTCGATACATTTATAGAACTGTTATTGTAGTACCTACACGTAGCTCGAGCATAGCGGCCTCAGAATTACGGGCGGCCGGCCCCACAACGAATGGGAATGACCCCATTAGGGCACCTTTTAACGTATTAAATCGAAACTTATCGGCGGACCTGTCGACGGCCTGACCCAGGGGTTAGGCTTATCATGGATACCACTCACTTCGGAGAACGGAGCACTACGAGGGATAGATGGCCTTCAACATTTATTTTTGAAATATACATATAAGACCCTAATGGAGTATTAAATGATACTTGCCATTACGCGCGACTTTGTTGGGAGAAATAATTGTTTTACAATCCATCCATCCATCCATCAGCCTTTGGAGGTCCACTGCTGGACATAGGCCTCCCCTAACTTGCGCCACT
>DWPT01000206.1:0-28141 GCA_018251895.1 Agathymus mariae mariae
TGTCATATTTGTGTATGTCCATGCCACCCGCAACACAGGGTATCCTAGTGCGGGGGTGTGAGTGTGTAAACGTATAACGTATAACGTATTTTAATCATGTCATTACCCTTTCATCAAAAATGTAATTTAATTAAGATTGATTATTATTTTTATGTCGTTTTTAATTGTTTTCGTATCACATTACAACGTCAAATAAATATTTTCTATATCTATAATATCAAGACGGCGCGATCCAACTGTGCCCTTATTGTCGCATAATACAATATGCATTATTGGGAAGCTTTTGTGCAAATGTTGTTTATTTGCGCGCGCGCTCAGCGGCGACATTACGAGTGCGCACGAGTATCTGTCGTGCTTTGAGAGCTCCACCCGATAATATGTTGCTTCTAATTAAATGATAATGGTTTTGCAGTTAGAAGCTTTGTTCACTGTTCCTAAAGTAAATGTACGTGAGTACGATTCTTTTTACGAGAAGATACAAAAATGAAAAAGTAGTTCTTATGAAAAAATACTTAGGTAGCGACTCACGGCTGTTATTGTAATAAAGGCCTTGGTTTTGGTTCTGAGTGCGATGGATTAGTACATCCACACCTAAAACATTTCAGGCGAAAAAAAGTATCAAAGTTTTAATATTTAATTTTCTGCATAAAGCGTTTTATTTATTTAATTTTCTGCAAGGTGGCTTTAAAGTGCTTTAGAAATAATTACTTCTTAAACTTACTCATATAACTAAATATCTAGTAAGTTATTTTACTAAACAATTATGACCAATTCGTAATCGAATTACATGAACCGATCTTAGTAAGTTTTTGTAACATTTAATTTCACCAACATTTTTACGGATGTTTTTCAACCGCAAGTCCCCAAGCTAGCGGCGATACAATTGAACCAAGCAGATGATGTTTAAGGGTGCATAGCAATACGATGAACATTTAAACGCCATATGTACCTTTGGGCTTATGGTCCCTCAAGGGACATTGCCCTTGCTAATGAAAACGACGAATAAGGGCGTTTAAAATTGTCTACGTAAGGGTTTGGTTTCGCATGTTTGACTGATCTCAAATACGAGAATGTGAAAGAAATTCAAAATCATAATTAAACCTTCAAAGTTTTATGTACTTGTGACCATTTCTCTGATTAAACAATAGTTAGATTACGTTTCTTTGTGACATTATCGATTTCTTCATTGATTTGTAATTCTATCCCTGAGATTTCTCTCTCTTCTTCGTCTTATGAAAATCCTATTCCTGTATATGCTATCCGCTTTCGGATGTCCTCCCGTTTACTATGAGTAACACCTCCTCTCCTTTTCTATTCAAAATCAAGAGTAAAAACATTGTAATTTATAACGACTTTCACATGACCTACTGTGAAACACACTGACCATCATAAATTGTAATGTATTTATCCAAAGATAATAATTGCATTTTTATTGAACCAATATTTCTGCGTCATAAACTGATGCCTTATATCTCAAGTTTTAGAAATGTGGATTTTACAATTCGAGTTTATTTTTAACCGCTACTGAATATGGACAAGAATCAAATATCCAGCCACTTGTCAATTACAGAATATCTACCAATACGATTCCTTTGAAAGCGCGTTTAACGTGTCCCATATGGTAATGGGGTACCACCATGGGGGTGTATTGTCCTTGGCGGCTTTTACACCATATGGTACGAAAATTCATAAACAAGTGTGCACCAAATCCCACTTTAATGTTTTGCGATTATGCGTTTCAAATAACTTTGATAAAACTTCGCAAGCCAAATTAAACCGTATGACATTTGTAATAAAACTAAGTGTACATTACCCTAATATATCAAATAAATGATAAATTTCATGAATTCAATGTCAACCATAACGTTAAGGAAATAAGTACCAAAATTTAGTGTGATCGAGGATACTATTGAAAGAAAAATAGAGAGCACCAGTACAAATTTTAAACGCAATGAAGCTGACAACTTTGACAATGTACTCAAAACAACAAGTGATTGTAACCTCTAACGTTATCCGAATAAAGTTGTATTTGTGCTGACAACGCTCATGAATGAATTTGAAACGATTAATAGGTTGGTTGATCCCGCAGTATTATTGAAAAAGACTGATTATAGTCCGATCTCAACCGTACACTGGGCGAATGAAATATGTGTAGAATACATTTTAGAAATTATAGCATAATACGAACTATTACTGTTTTGTAAAGCGTTCAAAATTGCTTGCATTTACATGTTAGATATATTAAAACTTAGCGTTGGTCTCACAGCCTGTTGTTAGATTTGGACAACCATACGGTAGATCAGTATTGACTCTCGATGCAGTTAGGGGACCCGTAAAACATATTTAATAATAGTTAAATCGCAGGTGCTGTTGTGGTTTATGGAATTACTGGATATTACTGGTGATATTTAAACAGAAATAATATTGAATTAAGTACATTAGAATCACCAATGTGCAGTTCCCTTACCATCACTGAGGTTTAAGCCGTACTTCACCACGCTGCTCGTTTGCAGCATTTTGAAATATTGCGTCAACGTCGGAAGTTCTAAAAGCGTCTGAATGCTAACGCCCAAGATAGAACGCTCAGCCCTACGAAATTTGGAAGTCCTTTATTAACATGTTGCCTTTTTAATATGATTTTTTTATGTTACAGGAATTTATGCTGCGTCATGTGTCGCTAGGATGAGTGTGAAACTACAAAGTTGGGTTACCCTAAAAATGGTGTAAGTTCACAATGAAGCTTAACTCTGTCGATTTACTTACAAATGGTTGGTTACAAATATGCTTGACACTGGATTCCTGATTACATAAACCTGCTCACGGTGTGGGAGTCTTCAAGAGGAAAGTGAATATCCTTTTATAAGTTAGTACGTTCAAAATCATAAGACTTCATCAACACTGACTAGCAGGTGGGATTATTATCTACAGTAATTTATTTTATGTACAAAAAAAGATATAAAAAATTCGTTCCAGGGGAAATACACAGTGTTATTGAAAGAATATTTGTTACACAGTAACTAATCTGTCTGCGACACTTAACGATGGAGTTCTGGGAACACTCTAGGGACTTGAACCAATCAGACGACCAATCAAAGTTGCACATGAGACCTTTGACCGGCAGTCATCAGTCAATCGACGCAGGATAGAGTTAGGAGTTGGTGTGGCAAGATGAGCCTTGTTTAATTTTGGAATTGTTCAGTATTTAATAATCTTAATATAATAATAATAATAATAAACTTGGCAAGAATACTCAGACCACCCCCATTCCATATTATCGATGGTAAAATTTACATAAAATCCTTTTCAAGTGTAATTTAGTAATTAAAGAATTTGAATATTATTTAACGAATTCAATAGACAAAAAAAAACATAGATTTTCTAAATATAGTAAAAACTAGCACTCTACCCTCTCTTCGGAAATTAATTTATAACTTTTTTATTTATGAAAAGATTGAATTAAAACGAACTGTAAGTATTAAGTGACACTTACCGCAATACATTATTGAAATCCGTAACAAAATCAAATCGGCCGTTTCTGAGATTAAAGGAACAAACGCACAGACGTACAGACAAAAATTCTAACTTAGTAGTAGCTCGTTTAACATATCCTTAATGTACAGTAAGCGTCCTGTTAAAGTTTTATCATATATGTAAATTACAATTCGAACATACCTTTACCATACATTTACGTATTCAATAAGAACGAACATTTATGTGCAGGAAGGTCTAATGTACCTACTTAATATAATAAATAGCTTATTCATGATTGTTACAAAAAGGGAAAAAACTAACACTCTGTTCTAAACGAATATTATTTTTGTATCAATATTTGTTACTGCAACACTACCTTCTCCTTTCGCCCTCTTCTTGCTGTCATCTCTCTCTTTCTCTGTCGCTCTCACGATTGTAAGGCGATATTTAATTCAATTATATAAAAATAAAAAAAGAGATCTGGGTGGATTTAATTATTAACTACTATCTAACTAACCATCCTGAACCTTCATCCAATTATTAATTCATACCTTGCCCATGGGTCATTTTGATCATAGAAGAGTCACTGATAACTAGAGCAAGCACCAGTGACAAGTCTCTCACATTATCACTTCCCCTTACCCCGGTCACGTGTGGCAAGGCGGGCACGTGCTTCCAATTATTTATCAACCTAAACTCGTCACGCCAAACACTGAGCCGGATATATTGTTGCAGATTACTTAACTCATTTAATAGAAGAAAACTAAAATCGTTTTGTATTCGAAAACCATACTATCGTCATATAAATAATAATTATGAACGAAAACTTTGGTAGGGATCATCAGTATAATAAAATAACTATCTTGATTATTGGGCACACAGACAGACGAATTGAATAAACGAACCGAGATATAAACAAGTAACAAAATATTAAAATATTAGGAATTACTAACTGAAAATATGTATAATTAACACTACAGTAAAACTAGGTGCTTAATGACGTGAACTTATTCGTCATACAAAGTTTATGTAATTGATTTAGTATCTATTAATTTAATTTGCAACAATCCGCACAATGCATGAAGGTAGACACTATGCATGTATAGAACCTCCCTCTCTCCCACGAAGGAAAACATGCATTTATGATAAAAAAAAGTATATACGTAATTATATAATAAAAGTCACCAACACGTGTTTCGCTCCGAAACGGAGCGTCATCAGGGTGTAATCACGAGTGTAAACCGTATTTTGCGGTAACAATGAATTTCCGCAAAGTAACTATCAAAGTTCATGTAGTTGACTAGTACAAGAAATATAGGTGTAATTTGGCTCGTTTTGTACATTATATTGATTTAATTCAGTTTTCCCCATTGGCCTGCTGAACCCTGAAATGGAAGCTCGGAAAGTGGAAAATAAACTACAACAATCAGTTTTCTTCGCCCTCGGCCGGCCATTCGTCTTGTTGACGGCTCAAAGAAGAATCGCACCGAGCCGACCGGGCCATGGAGAAAAGCAAAAAGGAAACAAGCAGAGATAAGTAAAAAAACAAAGAATTGTTTTATGGTTCCAAATTTATTACATTTAACGTATTAATTGTATAGCAACGATAAGCTCGCAAAATAAATTCTACTTAACGGTTTAAAAGTAATTTGACGTGCTATGTCACCCAATCATAATCGTTAAATATATGGACTGGTACATATGCTATGGTAAATTAAGTAATGTTAATCATATTACATAAATAAGGAGGTAAGGATAATGAATCATGGTTATATTGCTGATTGATCGCCCAGTGATGACATAAAAACGTTTAAAATTATGTGTTTGCTAAATGTTCATATCCTAATTGTTTTAAACTATCACGCTCTTTTATTATTTTTCATAAACCTTTTAACCATTAAAATGTTTACTTTTTCGTTCTCCTTGTTATACTGTAAACGCAGGATTGTATGTCAAAATGTATTTCTTGTTTCGAACACGATCTGCTAGATGTGATCTATCAATCTACTAACATGTCACACCGAATGTGGGAGTTTGTCGGTCTGCTAAATAAGATGTCACTACTGACACAACCGCTACGTCGATTGATGGTCATATTCTGGTGATAATGGACCCTTAGTTTTGTAAGTTTTTCAGTGAGTTACAATGTTTTAAGATCAAGAACGCAATAAAGTTGTTTAAGAAAAACATTACTCATACACGAAAGCGTATCTTAGAAAAAAAAATATTCTGTAAAAAACACAATCCCAAGTACAATAGCATTAATAACAACAATTAGTTACTTCTTAAGAAAGTTTTATAAGTCAGAAATATATTGTCGATATCGACGCATTATGTAAAATATGTACTAGGTGTCTTCTTATACCTGCAGTGGTTTCGATCGGTTTACTAAAAATATATGTTATACAAATATTAGAGTAGATTCAACTACAAAATTTCTGGCCAAGCAGCAAATATCCAATATTTTCTAAAATCTCATTAACGCTTCCAAGATAATAAATGAAACAGATTTTTATAGAGAGAGAACAAATGGCCTAAAAAATGGCTAAAATCTGACAAATGGCTTTCCTTTAACGTCTGCGCCCATCTTATTATCGTTACCTACTACCGAACAGAACTCATTTGAGCCTTCTTTTTCACTTGTGTATCAACTACTTATTAATCTAAAATGGTTTCATGGCTGCCAATAATAGAGTCAATTTTACTTTGGCAGTTTTTTCTGTATTAGCTTCTTGAGTTAATATTTTATTTTCAAACTTAGCACAAATGCATAAAGATTAGTTTTGTTTGCAGCATCCTTGAGTAGGATATCAATTTGAGAAGAAGCGTCTGTGTTAATAGCATTATTCCCAATCTCATCCATACACTCGGGGGCAACGTCGTCTATGGGCGAATATCATTTTTTATGTGACATATAAAACATATTTATTGCAATCATAATCGTTTGAGTTTTTCTAGTGCCATGTTTGGTGAGATAAATAGAGGATTATGATGAAAGTAACTTCTTTTACTTAGGTATATACTTATAAGTATTATGTGACAGTAATTAAAAACACAAGGTGACTTTGACTTCGGTGTTAATACCACTTTGTTGATGGAACGAACCCATATTAGATAGGTTGTGAAAACTATAATTGTTTATTATAATGTCAAAGTTTAATTAAATCTTTGTAGTTACCTATCTAAATGTAATTGGCTTATGTAATGTAATGTGTATATAGAAGACATATAAAATAACCCATGATAATACTAATTAATTGGAATGATTACCATGAGTTCATTGAGTTAAAAAATGTTTATAACGATTAACGCTAATGTTTCTGTTTGATAAAATATATAAATAAAACTATTATCTCATAAAACATTTCCAGTTATGAGCCAAACAGCATGATTATTCCAACCTTACTCTGAGTGGTAGTATAAAGTGCTCCCGATTTTCAATATCATACTGTCTTTGTCGGGCTGACCCTACCACAACTCAATGCGTTCTCAATTCGCGACGGTTATTATTATCTTGACCCGTTGATTGAGTTCTCCTGCTCACTATCGAAGCGAACTCATCTCATTGGTCGACAGTTTCCAATTACCCCTCCCTCTTGTGTCCCATTGGCTATCCAACCACGCCTCTCGAGTTCAAATGCTCGGCTAAGGGTAGTTCCCAACCCCACTTTATATATTTTCCACCCTAATATCACACTCGCATTCGTAAAGTTAATGTCGGGTTGTACGCACGTGTCCCCGTGAAATTTCTACGATATAAGTGTTAAAAGTTTAAGTTTCGTGCGCGCAATATTCAATGTCTGAACAATGACAATGGACATTCAAAATAGCTACCAAAATTATAAAGAACAGTCTCCAGACTCAAAGGAGATGAATTTGAACATCGAGAGTGCAAGAACTTCACAAATTTCTAAAACCGACATGCAATCTACGGTTTCGAATCAAGGAAAGGCTTCAAAACGATCATTCGACGTCGCTTTTCTTATGATGCCTGATGATAAACTTCAACAGAAGCAACCAGAGCGCCAGCTAAGAGTATCTAAACAACTTTTTCAAACAGAAGAGTGGGAGCAACCGCCAAAGAGACATGTGGACATTTTTAAGAGCAGTGAGTACTCGAGTGACAATACTCTGGATTCCAAAGATCAAGACGAAGATCGACTGAGGGTAAATAATAATATATCACCTAGTTTTGGATCAGATATTAACATAGATGTTGGTACCGATGAATATCCAAGTAAATCTATGTATTGTAGTGATTCCGAGGCGTCCGATCGTTCAAGGAGTCGTCCAAACTCTAATGAAAGTGCGGCAAGGCAACCGAAAATACTTCCCGAGTACAAGAATAAGATTTTCGATGACCCAATGCTCATTACTATGCAAACAAGAGCAAGATACGACAATAGATTCACCGAAAAAACTCCTGAAATGTCTCCGAAAAGTGCTTTTACGAAAGTTTCTAACTTTTCAATGCGATCGCCAAATCCATCTGTGAGTCCTGACAATCTTCTTTATCAGAACTCGGTGAGTCCACCTTTATCTGCTGCCAGTCCTAGCTCATTTAATAAAGCGTCTAGTTTCAACAACCTCTTGACACCAGCGCACTTGCTAAATGGCCATACCTTTTTCAAAGGTCAAAATATTCCTTCAACCTCACCAACCTATTCTGAACCGACTGTGCAACCGCGGTCTAGCGGTCCCTATAGGGCTATGGACTATCAAACCAAACCAGACACCAAAGCCCAGATATCTCCAAACAAAATGAACTTCTTGCCCTTTAGACCAGAAATACCGTATCTACAAGCTGGCTCGCCTTATCCTTTCGGCGTTCAGAATTTTCAACAGCCCAATCCTGATTTTATGAAGTTTTCTGGACCACCGCGAGATCCTGTGGCGCCGCTTATAGCGAATTCCGCAGCCGCTATACTAAGTACTCTTCTTCCTCCCACCTTAGCTGCTTTCTCCCTACCCGCACAAAATGTATGCGCTAAGTGCAGTATAAGTTTTCGAATGACTTCCGATTTGGTATACCACATGCGTACTCACCACAAGAGTGAGTCAACAGCTGACCCAACTAGAAGGAAGCGGGAAGAAAAACTTAAATGTCCAGTTTGCAATGAGAGCTTTCGAGAGAGGCACCATTTGACGAGACACATGACTGCCCATCAAGACAAGGAAGGCGATATGGACGACGTATCACCCTCGCAAAGTTTCAATAAGAAAAACAAACAATATTTCCCCCACAACAATGGGCCAATTCTCCACAAGTGAATAACTTAGCAACTTTACAAATAAAGTATAAATCAATGTAATTAGATTCCTTGTGACTATGTCACTTTGACTCTGCACCGTTAAATTTATTTGACCTTGTTGTTGTTATTTAGTTGTATTATCGAAGTGCAATATTAATTTTAAGTTACTTATTTTGTAAATATTACCATTAGTAAAGGCGTATTAAATAATTTAAGAATCTTAATATTTTTTTCTTTTTAACCAGTATACATATTTTCTGAATAACATTTAGTTCAGTTCAATCCATAAAGGATTTTAAGGGATTCGAAAATACCCGAAGACATTTTTACTTATAACTAATATTATTTACTTGTTAACTATAAATTTTTATTCTGTAAACACATGTGACGATTGCACGAGGTCTCTCAAATGTTCAGAATCCGTACTTATTCAGCGTGTTGAACATAGTAAGCAGAGTCACAATTTAAGCAGTGAAGTGGTTATGTACTGTGATCATAAACTAAAATACAGATAAACTTGTTCATTAACACCCTTCGACAAGGATAAGATAGGATGGGATAGAATTAGACAATACACTATATACAAATGTTATATCGCAAATAAGCAAATATTACAACAAATATCTGTCGAACATTTTGAGACAATTTTTTGGGTTTACAAGGTTGTCTGTTGGAGTATTGTGAACAACTTCTTGTTTTTTTTTCTTTACTAGTAATAGGAAATAAAAGAAGTGGTATAATATTAGTAAAAAGTAGTATAATATATTAGTTATTACCGTAACCCATTAAAACTTGTGTTCTACCGTCATAGACGAGTTTTACTGTCGAAAACCGGATTAGGACGCCAAGAAGAGAGGACGTCATGGAAAATAAAGTTTTGGAAGCCATGGAAATTTAGTTCACCAAATCTAGTAGGGGAGAATTGGTTATAACCATTTTTAATTTCTTAAAAATGTACTTTGTTACAACTGAACAAACATAAAGTTATTCCTACAACTAAGTAGAATTGCTCGTAGTGTACATTCACTTTCTAACGAGGCGGTGCGATACAAATAAGTACTGAAAAGGGGAAGGAAAGAAAATCATGAAGCTGTCAAATGTATTCTTTAGCTGACGACGCCGTAGCCCAGTTGATAGTGATCCTGTCTGTCGAGCGAGAGTTCCCGGGTGCGATTCCCGGCCGGGGCAAACATTTATGTGACATATATTAATTTATTTTCAGGTTGTGGGTATGTGTCATGTGTAATTCTGTATATCCATGACACCCGCAACACAGAAAATCTTAGAGGGGGATTGAGCGTTTTTTAAGGGAGTTGGTTGCAGAAAACTTTGGTTTGTATAATGAAATTACGTCACTATATTAAGTTGACAACCTGTCGATGACATTTTAATATTACGGATACTCATGGATGCCAATATTTACTACAGTTTGAACTGTGCCGAAAGAAGATGTGGCGGATATTTCCGAGGAGATTGTGTCAAAATATCTAAAAATTTAATATTGCACTATAATCCAATGTATATAATTAATAAACGAACACAGTATTGATTCATATTTCTCAAAAAAAATGTTCAGATTTAAATCGATTTATGAAGGTTTATGAAATTAAAATGAAGTAGTTAATAGTCGCTTGCCCGTATGTGCTAGTCGACTGACTCATACATCTATTTTCATATTAATTCCTTCCCGAAAACAGATTACAACTCAGAGCACATCATTGACTGACAATAAGCGACAAAGGGCACACGTCTGTCAAATTAGCGAAGCATTCTGAGGCATAGCGAAGCAGCGTGACTAAAGTCTTGCGAACGACCGAGTTCCCATGTTCTATGGGCTGTTAATTCGATATATATGTTAGTGCAGCCCACTGGGTCGGGAGCCATGGTGAATGAGTATGGGAAGTGAAAAGATGGTCATTGTTATTGATTGTCAGTATTTTTCAGATGGTAATAACTTATGGTTTATTAGTAAATAGTAAATAATACACAAAATAAATTTTCATTTGTACGTTAATAGTCGGCAAATTAGCCAGCTGGTCATCAAATATCCATTCACGACCATAGACATGTCTTATATCAGCGACGTCATTAATGTGTTACCATCAAAGAAGGAAGTGGAGGAATAGTGGTTTGATAGCTAAGTAAAATCAAATACAACACTGCAACCGAAAAACGTATAAATATTTGACATTTGGTTTTAAATGAAGGGAAACATACCAGGTTGGTGAAAAACCTTTCCACTATATGAAAGTACCATCTTATAAATTGATTATGTGCCTAGATTCCATAAGACGAATCTACCACTGTTAGCCAGTGTGATGATCAGCAGGGTGCACCACTGGGTTCTCTCATGTTTCACCAAAACAACAAAAATAATTAAAATGATATGTGCCATAATTACAAACCAGGTATTATGAGAGATAAACAAACTTTTAACCACTGTTATGAGTTTTTCAAATATACATATGATATGCGTACGATTTGGAAGATAATTTACTTAAATCTAAATAATGAAGAAATCTAAGTTGTTCATGATAAGTACCGATCACATTATTTGAAGAAGAACTCCTATGAGAACCCACGAGTGACTCAGTAAGAATTGTAATCGTGCCGGTGATGATGATGCCATAAATAGATACATAATTCATTCAACAACAACAAAATTTCCAAACTTCGTTACAATAGCGTAATCGGACTCCTGACGACAACTTCTTCCAAGAATCCCCCAAAAACTATACAGTAAACTCTACATCAGCTCTACATGTTCGGGTGGAGCTGAGCAATATTCAAATGAAGCTCGCTTTACATTACGGGTCACATCCGTCATAAGGAGTTTCGTCTGCAAACATGCCGGTTTTGGACACAGGATGATGCAAAATCATAATCTATGAGAAAATTAATATTTTTATCTTCGGCTGTAAAATTATAATTTCCCAATGTAAGGGAATAAAAAGTACATTTATTAGAAATATAAAAATATTTTAAAAATATTTTAATTCTTTACTTTAAAATTTTGTATAAGTTACAAAATTGTTATCCTCATTATGAGTAATTTCAATGTCACACACTTTATAAAGAATAATTGTTTATTTTATTCACTTTATGCGTATATATTATATATTATGATGACAAACAGATAGACGTGTTTTAATCTTTCAAGGATTTTTACCAGATATATGGAAACTTAGTACCAATATTAATGTTTAACTTTGAGGGCGATTGGGTCAACTGGGGTACAGGGTTAATATACAAAGCATTATAAATATCTTGACTTTCAAAATAATTATCATCCTGTATAATACAATACTGGAGGGTTTCACTGTCCCCAATATGAATATTTTCTATTGAATTACTCACGGTTCGGCGGGCCAGCAAAAATATTGTTCTCCTCGCACTTAACCGAACAACCTGTGAAGTTTTCTCATACGACTGTAGAACTAAAACTACATTTATTGTTCGTATGTACTCGTATATATGTTGCATTGCAACGAAATAATATAAAAGTGTATTCAGTATAATGGATAACTTTAATGAAAAATGTTATCTAATAAGTACATTATTAGTTAAATTCAAATGTTGAGCAATTTAATATGCTAAAAACGCTAAACCAATAACATCATAGATTACCAAATCTTCACTCACCAAAAATCAATGAAAAACCCAATATTTTCCACTCAAATAGGTCCATATCGCACCGGAAATTAATAAATATGTATTTATGGATGCATTTACAAGATTACAATATTAGCGAACGCGTCCTCCTTCCTTTGCTGCGTCATTACAAATGATAAATAGTCGGCACACTTCGATAATCAAATTCAAATTTGGAATCTGCTACCCTCGTTTTATTTTTCAGGCAAGGGTGAGCTCTCTCACACAGGCTGTTGTTGTATTGTGAGAAGATTGTGACTTTATTAGCCGTGCACTGAAGGTCTCTTTAAGCGATTCGTTCCAGAGACACGTGACCTAGTACTGGAACGGATTGGAGCTCCGATTTGTAAGTATTTGTATGTAAATGTCGACTGGGGTGGAGAGATAACAGGCGTGGCGATTGATAGGAATCGCTCCGATTGAATTAAGCGTGGCGGCGTTTAGCGGATGCGACTGCCAGTTCCGATGATAAGATTGGACAGTGGAATAATAAATATTATTAAGACGTACAATATAATCGAATGAACATATTCAATTTATCTACTTGAGCCTGTGCTGTTTATTAATGTTAAAGTTGAATACAGTGAAGTGTCAGCTGGTGTTAAGAGTCCACTGCAATCAATGAAGACAAACCTCAAACAGAACTATTACTGGTGGTCTACTGTGTAGATCAGAGGTCATGTCACACAACTAATGCATAGAATATTTCTCGCAACACGCAATAGTTCCAATTCGTTGAATGATAAGAAACTTACATGAGTGGGGTAAGTTTTTGGCTGCTCCAAGTTCTCTATTTTACATTAACAAAAAGCAGCAACTAATATTTTTACCGCGATTTTATTTTAGCCACAGTCAAACAGGTAAGCCACAGATCCCCTGAGCGGTGACGTCGAGCTGGGCTATTAGGTTTACACGATGCTCCCTGCCATGTGTATATAACTGCGAAGCGAACTACCTATTCTGCAACAATATATCGACTTCAAAGAAAGGTCGTATTTCGCTGATTTTCGCTTCCTTTTGGGCCGGCAACACTTGGATAACTGGGGTTATGACCGTCCTTAGTTGGCGGTGCCAACATAGCATCATTAGCGTCAACCGTTTCATAATTTGACTGTTTAGTTCGTTTGTTTACGAATTTTAAATACATTCGTAAAACAACAATATGTAACGAGTTGTAGTACGCGGCAGTCGTGGCGTATTTCCTCTCTATTTGTAAGCGTATTTCCTACCCTTATGGTGCCCTGTCCAGGAAATTCTGCCATGTGCTGTGTATATTTTTACATTTGAATAAAATTATGACAGAGCTGAATCTGTACGGTAATTATTTTTTATTACTTGGTTGTAGGTAATGTTGTCAATATTCAATTTGATGTGCTCCTACGAGTGGATGATTTGTGAAGATTTACAAATTTCCTTTCATCATCATTACTTATAACATTCATAAAATTAAATTTTAATTTAAAAGCAACCAGTATAAGTCGATGTCTGCTATAGACATATTGAAAAAGATACAGCTTATATTGGGAATATTTTGTTATTTTATTGTTGTTTATTTGTTTGTTTGTATAATCAGAGAGAAAATTAGAGCCAAAATTACTGATTTCACAAAATCTATTAGGTTCCTTAGGACTCAACTGAACAGCGTGTAAGCTTTGAAGCACAGTGTTTCATCACTGTGTGTGTATTGTATCACTAATAAACTTATATACGTATTTTTATGCTCCTACTTTCCGAATGGCACTTTATCATGGAAAAGAATAAACGCCAAAAGAAACTCCTCTGTATATCTTTTAAAATCGACATATTTTGATTACAGTAATACTATATTACCTGAGCGGAACAAACTGGACTGCTGGTTATCTCCTATCGTCTTAATACGTACGAATCTTTACGAAAGTTACGGTTGCCTACGAGTTTTCGAACGTTCCTTAAAACATTTTCAAAGATTTTCATTGTATTGATTTACGGCCTTTATTATATAATTGTACTCCAACCAATTGTAACCAAATGATGCGCTTTTCTTTTATGTCCATTAAGGATAGATAAAGTTGGAGTAGAACAAGATCTAGATTTTAAAGCCTAGTCTGGTGGCACCGTTTTAAATTTTTGATTTGATCCCCCAAAATAATGCTCTATGAATAGTCATACGTCATACGAGAGTTACTGTTCATGCAGAATTGAACTAAAATCAACAAAGAATACTTCAACTTTGCATTTACAATCGGCGACATAATATCATACACTGAAAAAGGTATAGGTTTTAACGTTATGATGAGTATGTACTGAGGTACGATGGTCCATAATGTCATGTATAATTTGAGTTCACATTCAAAATCTTTGTTTCTGACTGTACCCCGGGCGAAGTAAGACAAAATGATAATGTATTCAGTGAATATTGCTACGGAGGCCGCTTATTATTTTCGACTTACTTAGAAGTTGGTTCCGCTATGTACTCATAACGTGTACCAAGTTTTCTGTAATATAATATCTTAAAGGATATGTTGTTTTAAAATTAATTGTAAAATGAAATGAACTAATTTCGGATATAATTTATTTATCTGTGAAAAGATAATAACATCTATCTTTGTTTGCATTGTTTTAAGAAACTTTTCCATTTTGGAAAAATATATTCGACGCCTCTCTTTTTGGTGACAAAGAGGATTTATATTATATTAATCTTCAAACGCTGGAGAATTAATGATCTACAATAACGTTCTACCTTCGTGCTAAGTGGAGAAGAAGAGTGATTTATTTACGTCCACGTATAAGTACGATGACGCTAGGTTGATAAAAGCCCAATAATGTCTAACAACTTTGCCACGTTCTTTGATCAGGTGAACTTAGTTTGAACCGAAGTGACTTCGGAGTACAAAGAGATACTTTGCTTTTGGACTCACGCCTAGACTTTAAGTTGAATCTTTTATTGAAAGTAACTGCTGCTTCCAATGAATATGTTTTTTGTTATATTATGTTATTGTCATTAGTTGTATATTGGGTTATGAAAAAAAATTACAGAAAATTGTTAGCATGGTGCAAATTAGAATAAATCGGTTAATACTCCAAGCGCGGCATATATCCATATTAATTTGAACCATATTTCACCGTCTTTAATTCATATGCTAAATAGATGCGAAGCTTTGTTTTGTGGTGTTGTGTCGTAATAAATATACAGCGTGCGATCTCGCTGTTTCTTATGAATTTTGCCAGTCAACAGTCTCATGAAATGTCGCAGATATTTTTATTTGGAAATATAAAATATTAGTTTTTGCAAATATTTAATGTTCAGTCCAGCTTCTGGCCCACGAATAAGTTATCAACCGCACCCGAGATAAATTGTTACACATACAAGGCAGATACTAAGTTTTGTTAGTGCGTAGGAACTGGTTGTGGGTATCTCGGTGATATTTCATTCACAATTTTGGGTACTACACTCAGTTGGTCTCGCCATACCTATGATCACCTAGTAAATGTATATGATTTATTATTTAATAACACTAATTCTCCCGAGACAATAACCTAAAACGAGGAGCCAACAAAAATTGATTTGAAATAAACATGATATCTCTTCTATAAAATAATACAGCGTAGGGTTTGAGCGCTTGCAATAAGCAAAGTTACTAGCTCTTTTTTACCTTAGAATTGGAGAATTTCCAAGACATTAAATTTAGAGACATAATGCAAATAAGAACAAATAAATCTTCCTTAACGTAATTGTGTAGCGCGGCCATCTGCTAATTCAGAGAAAGCAGAATTGCTTTATATTTATGTGAAGTTATACAATTTCAGTTTTGTGAATTCCATTATGAAATTATAGCACAGTACAGTTGGGAAACTAATAGGTGTATCATCATTACAATTACATTCCATGCTGCTCCATGTGGGAGGTGATAAAGCCCCAGTCCATCGCGACAGCCAACGTTGGCAGATTTGACATATGTTGGACAACATTTGGAGAACTCTCAAGTATGGAAGTTTCCTCAAAATAATTTTCTTCACATCACAATTTGAAATATTAGAGATTCGTGCAGGATTGGAACCTGAGTATTTTGTCCGGGAGACCGACTTTTAAAACACTAGGCTACCACAACTTTAAGGTATATAGCTACTTAAAATTTGAATAAACTTGGACGATATTAAAATTTCGTCCTTAGATACATTTCAGGCTTAAATTTATTAGCGGCTCACTGCGAGGCGCCGTTCTCGTAATTGACGCTATTTATTGGACAACCCAGCAATGGAAGCACTCGAGAAATGTTACCACTGTTACCACAGACCTAGTCTCCAGTTGCTAAACACGGTCGACCATTTACCAACGGCGCATACCGCTAGAACATGAGTACTTAAACTTCATACTTAAGTTAAATTTAGTTTAAGTTTTATCAACTACTTCCTTTTTTTTTTAAATTCTGTTGATCTAATAATCGTAAAGAGATTTTTAAAGTGCTTTAATTCGTCCGATGAATCTTCGTATATTATAGTATCTATACCTATACATATAATAAAATTCTAACTGATCGCTTTCTGTACATGAACGATATATGAGAAAAAATGTTATTGTGTGTAAGTATGTTAAGGGGCCTTTATTTACGTAATAGAATACAAAACAACAGTTTGTTAGAATTTTTATCTGTTTGTCTGTGCGTTTGTTCTCGCTAATCTCAGAAACGGTATAACCCATTTCGTACCGGTTTTCCCTAATGTATTGCAGTAAGCATCACTGAAAGTTTGTTCCATTACAATCCGTCGATATATAAAAAAGCTATAAATGAATAGTGTACATTATAATTCACAGAAGAAGAAAAACCCAAGCCGAAGACAATGCCGTTGCTATTTGTAATCGTAAGGTGTAGTTTTTCTGAAGCGAAGCGGGGGCGGTTTGCTAGTTATCGAGTAAACCCACTTTCAAGAAATAATGTTTTATATTCGTAACTTATTAACAAAAGCCCATAATCAAGACAAACCCTGCCACATCCGGGGCACTGGAACAAAAGGACCCAATATTTCGGATCCTTCCGTGAGGCTTTACATTGTTTTCATGTTATTTTAGATAGTTTGCTAGTAACTTTATCCCCATGACACACAAACTACGGTTGAATCTTTGTACGCGTTTCGGGTGAGACTACAGCCCTTTTCTCTGATTATTCTGCCATGAAACCCTACTCTCTTCAGTCGGATCCGTCGGCTGAAGCTCGCTGGACTCTATATCTCTCAGATTAATCTCGACGGCATACTCGTACATACATGATGGATGCTTCGTATTCTGTCTTGCTTGTAACGACCCTTCATTTATAATCAAAGGTAAAATGTTTTAACATGTTATGATCCAGTGCTGACGAATCGTTAAAAACCAGTCCGGACGTTCAAAGGCGGCGTGGTAAAAAAAAGATGAGGTAAGAAAATTGTTGACATTGAAAATTGACATTTTAAATAAACTACCTTTTTTATGTGATAGAAGGCAGACGAGCTGACAAGCTACCTGGTGTCAAGTGGTCGCTGTCCCCCGTAGACATTAACAACACCAGAGGCTTCACCAATGCGCCGCCAGCCGAGAATGAAGCGATTACCCGCTTCTTGAAGGTCTCCATGTCTTAGCACCGTGGGAATACTACTGGTGGTAGTTCATTCCATAGTTTATAAGTACGCAGGAGGACGTGTCGGGTAAACCTTACCTTACCGTAGACGAGTGCAACGTATCGAAATGGTGTTTGTGGAAGTTAGCATTGTTTTTTTAACGGGTAAAAATGAAAAATAAATCGTTTTCATAAGAAACTTGTTCACGTTTGTATGTGACATACTCGTATTTAGAATCAAACTCTTTCATTTCATAGAATTTCATAGATAGAAGGTAACTTTGCTTAGGCTATAATTCAAATTAAAAATTACAATTATTCTACCATTCGAAAATGTGCTTTTACATTAAGAAGAATAGCGTCGATTGCAAAATTTAAGTGATTAAGACCATATCTCGACTACACTGACTAGACAGCAGGACTAGACAAGTAAATAATAATTGCTTAAAAACTTTTATACTGTAAATTCATATCATAAAAGCAGCATCATTGTGCTGTATGTATGACGACAGTAAAACAAAGAGTCGAAAGCTTCCGTTGGCCATAACTCTCAATGTTTTGCATGGAAATATTGTTCGACAGATAACGACCGGCGCTCATAAAATCGTTGGACCAGCGCTGATAGCTGAAATATATGTAGACGCCAATATTGATGCTGTACTATGCTATGTACCTACTAGAAACTGGTCGTACCTTCAAACGTTTTTTGTAATTCTTATTCGCCGAAACTTCAGCACAGTTGATAGTGTTAAGTGAGGCTTGGTTTCTCTCCGGCTACAGAAAAAATATTTTTCGCGAATTTTGCCTATTTATACTTTCTTTTTTTTCTTATTTTAATATATATACATATTTGACCCGGTACAGGAAGTCCTGGTGAGAGAGTTTAACAGTTATTATTAACTTTGTGATTTTAATACCATTTTATAAACCACAGTAGACTTAAATAGCATAGATTCAGCTTATTTCTATTGAAAATCTTTAATACAATATTAGATTATAATATAACATACGGGACAATATTTGTAATTTACGTCCTTTTTTATACACTTTTTTCTTTTGTTGTTGAGAATAACCGTTTGTTTTCTCCATCATATCCATCTGGTATGTCCTTATATCCAAATATCGACTGTGAGGTAGATAAGAATATTGCATGTACGTAATACCTTGCTCAAGATTTCTATTCCGTCTTGGATATGATTTTCCATTCCGCATTTTCAGCGTGTATACTGAGGGTAGGGTTGTCAATATTTACTGCTATCTGCGGTGCTCCGCTGGTTTTATAACGATCCACGATATCTGTGCAGCAATATTTTAACTCGAAGCAGTGCGAGTTATTGCATACGGAAGTCAGTGGCAAATTAAATTTGTTTATTCGTAATTTGTAACGAGAAAATTTCCATTATGCTTACGGGATATAGGTTCGAATGTGTTTCTTAATATTTCGTGAGCTCTAGCGTCATAAAGTTTAATGGAAAGGAAGTCGTAAGTGAGACAAAGTCCAACCAACGTCACCTCTGAGTTTGCTTGTTATTGTTCAATGCTTCTGTCCGCAGTTTCAACTATATTTAGTGTAACTGACCCCATTCGACCTCGATTCCAACCCTGTTGAAGACCGTATGAGGTTACAGTACATACTAAGTCTCTTTCATTGGTACTCGCTGTGGTCTGTACCACCCACTTTTTTCCTGACTTGTACTCGTAATAGACGATAGGATTCTTTATCTGCCAGGCGAGTTATTGTTCTCTCCGTGAAATATTTTGATGTGTGATGCCAGTCTTTAATAGGTGAGAGACAGTTACAAAGCGGATTCTCATTTTCTTCTGGGCAGGTAACACCTTGGTGAAATGCTTTCGTGAAACGGACGTCTATGGGCGGCGACGACTTCTTGGCCTTATTTTGCTATTTTTGGGGGCAGCCGTTTACTACCAAATAACAATAGTCATCAGTAATAGCTTAATTGTGTTGAGTTCCGTTCATTTTCATCCAATAATTTTAGCGTGATACGCGTACCTCCACAAATATGAAAAAAAAAAAACTGTTAAAGCCAATAAATAGTAACTCGATTACATTGGAAGCTATGGTTTATACGAAAACATTTTTCGAAATATATTGATGCACAAACATGATCACATTGCAATTTTATTACGAGAGCACTGGAACCTGGACGAAAACTACGTATCCCAGAGATCCACACACCAGCTCCAATCACTTAATCTGAATTATCGTCACGTTCTTCCTAAAAAGATTGCTATCATCTATCCAGTACTTTGAACAAATGCAATCAGTTAACTTATTACCGAAGGCGGCCGTTTGTCACGCAAACAATCACTTAAACTGTGTAAGATGATAATAAATCAACTATCAGATGAGTCAAACGGGTCTGTGACATATAATCATATTTTTGTTAGGGGAAAATTCTTATATCTTTGGAAATATTTAATTTCTTCAATTTATAAATATATTTTCAAAAAAAATATTTACGCGGGTGTAAGCCGGATTTAAAAGGCCGGTCAATGTGGCGGTATCTTGTTCTTTCTACACCCGTGGTCGTTTTTTAAACGGATTTTAAATTAGAAGGTGTGTGTTTATTTAATAAAAACAAACAATGAAATAATAAAAATAAATACATTATTACTTTAACAACAGATTACCTGAATGGTAAGTGATAAATGCCGGTATGGGGGCAATACGGGGCGTCAACAGCTCGTTGTAAGCAAATAAAGTTGGGCTGAATCCTCTACTTCTAACCGTTGAATGGTGATAAATAGACAGGCAGATCAAAACCTTTACATCACGCAACAGGAGCTCCAGGATTACTCAAGGTAACACACATCCCTGCAGACCTTCAATGGACCTGAAACCTTTTTACTTGCTCGTTAGCTAACAATGCATATTTCGAACTGAATAGGCCGGTAACCTTAAAAGTTACATCGTGGGCACCTTTGTATACCCACCCAGTGTGTCTATGGCTATTGCATAATAACAGACCAGTAAATTCAACTAAGACTTCGGTTCCTCCTCGATATGTAACTGAATAGGTACCGACGAAGTAAAACACTCACATAACTCTGTCGCTCCCTGTAAGAGGCTAAGTATCTATTAAGCATGTGTCCGCTCAACCAAAACGCTATTGCTTTCAAACTCTTAATCACACGCTGATTTAATAGACAGATGTAGAATCGGTCTCCTCAATTTCTCCGTATTAGTAAAGAATAAGCCACCTAAGTTGATATAAGGCGCGCCGCTCCATGCATCACGTTAATATGATCGCCGATTTACGAGTCTGATCGACGTTAATGGAAAACTGTTCGGTATATCGATGGGAGATATGTTTGCACTTTCTAAATGATTGCGGACTCTAAAATTTTAGGGGTAGTAATATTATTCGTGGTAAAAGTTACGAATTTTTACGTTGTATGGTAATACCATAGTTGTGTTAGCGATATGTTGTTATTACTGTTATGTTCAGTTTTGTTATGCTTCACCTGGTAATACTTGAACTGGATTTTGTAATTAAATTTGGATTTATTGGGGAGAAACAATATCACTCGTACAACGAAATTTGTCCATCTTTACATAAGCTTCTGAATCACGTAGATTAACGCTGTGTTTTTATAATACTTGCGTGTATTGGTTCAACAATGAGCACTATTTTACACAAATGAATAATCGGTACAGTCAGATTTTTGTTCGCGGTAAAAATATCAGTACATTACAAGCCTCTGCCACTCGTTATATAAAACTCTTCATCCCTCCATAATATGTTGGTTTCGAACAATAAAACACACGAAATATTCGACCAATAACAACAGCCTCCGAGCATTAATCTCATACGAGAAGACAATAGCGTCGAAAGCTTTTTTCAGAAGCCGGATGTAAGCCGCCTGTATATAGCCTCTACCTCAGGATGTGTTCCATCTCTGTTGCCCTTAGAGCGAATGAGAGGGACGGGGTGGTATTTTAAAGCGGATTTTGAGCGAACGATCGGCGGTCGTGGGCTTGCAGGAAACAATACTCGATGCCCTGAATTAATTAATGACCGCGGACCGTAGACAGGGGTATAAAACCGTTAGATGGTATTTAAAATGTTGTTTTTATAAGATATTTGGCATTCATAATGTTAGCAGCCGTCTTGGAAGCAGTACTCTTAAACGTGATTAGAAATATAATTAGTTCATTTACCAAAAATTTATAAGTAGTCTTTCTTCGACAGCTTATAGAGAGAGAGAGTACGAATTTTCTGAGTTTCTGTATATGCGGAAAGTAATCTTCGGAACCACTACATCTGTTTGAAAAAATATTTTACAATTTGTAAAATAAATCATTGCGAATGGACATCTATAATATAAAAATGAATCACTGAATGTGTTGTTAAGTGCAAATCTCGAGAGCAGCTGAACGAACCGATTTACGTACTAAGTACGAGGATGGTTCTTACGGATAGAAAAAAATTTAAAAAATGGCCTGAAAAAGTCTAAAAATAACACTTTTCTATATATCCATACGAAAGAGTTGTAATAATACTTAAAACATCGAAACAATGGCCATTCGGTTTAAAGTTAGTTGTGTTATATTTTAGTTATAGAGCGTTGTTTTAAAATTCGTAATTAATATTAATATTTCTGTTCTGTGTTAATTAAAAAATGTATTGATCAGTTACTTTCGGTGGTCTTTTTCGTCAATCATGCAAAACTTGTATTTTTTTTTTATTATAATTAATTACTTTTAATTTTAATCCAAAATAATCTGTTATTGATTTTTACACAGAGTACCAAATGCTAATTGCAGCTATCTTGGTAACCGATGTAACACTTAGGAAATTATAACTAGCATGAAATAAGCTGGTAGTCTTAATAAACAGCAAATATAATGCTATGATGTCAAAATTGAAATGCATCTTTGTAAGCGTCACTATTAAAAAAAAACGCATAGGTTTAAAAACCCCTGGCTTTTGCAATATTTCAGTTGAACAATAGGAAGCAGTGTTCCGCGGGTCATTCGGATTTCACCTGCGGATATTAGTCGGACTCTCCTGTTGTCCAGTGGATGATGATGTCGGAGGTAGACAGTTCGATTTCCATTATTGGTTAATTTATCGACCATAAAACATGAGAATTATTTCTAGTAAAATATATCAAATTGTGCTTATTTCCATGATCCCACAGCTTATTGTCAGTATTTACCTCCTCAATAAATGCTCTCGAGTTCTGTTCCCATCCATAGTCATTTATGTAATAAATATATAAATATTTGTTCTTGTATGGTCATACGAGAAGCATTAGTGAAGTCTAGCACGAATTATTAATGTGTGAGCATTTATTTATATATCCGGATATTCACTTTAGACAATTGAATTTTCTTTTATTTTTTCACATTTCAATTTATGGGTTTCTTTTAACTAAATCCAGCAAATAATAGTTAGTACTGAAATTCACATGGATCCCTACGAGTGAAGCTACCGGCCCTGAAATATCGGTCCGCGTCGTTGTTATCCGCCACTCTATCCGGACACTATTGAAATTAGAACCAGCCATGGCCAGCACCTATCACCGTGTTCCGGTACCCCTGGCGCCAGGTATACTCTTTACGAACGTCTTTCGTTTCACTTTCGACCTTATAGCTGACAACTGGAGCTCAAACTCCTCTGAACTCTCTGTGACAGGAAAGTAAACTTGCGTCGCTACGTGTATTTTCGGGTCGTTAAGTTCTTGTTTAGTTTTCAATTAGATGATAATAGTGTGCCAATAGAATGTTGTGGTTAACTCTAAATTGCTTTCAGGGTTTGATAGAACTATAGTTGTGTATATATACTTACGTACATACTGATCAATTCTAAGTAGGTATTAGTAAGTTTGACTATGTAAATAGTACAAAATAAATATCTAGCCACATATAAGAATATGGATAGATATACTTTAATAGTTAAGTAATATATATTCCTTATTTAAGACTGTTATAATTTAATTTTAACGAAGTTATTCATACTTTTATGACCTACTTATTTTAACTGTGTTCGCATTATGTTTTTTAATGAATGAAATGAATTATTTTTCGAAATTGCATAATTTATTCGTATAGATAAAGGTAATATAAAACCTTTATATCTGTCGTAATAAGTTACATCACAGGCAAACAGATCCAGAATTTGGAAACGCTTCAATAACTCTTTCGCCTGAGTGCGTTGATAAAACATCCGCAGCGAATAACCCGAAACTTTTCGGTTCGCGTCAACTGATTACTCATAAAACTCGTTAACGACTAACGATTTAAACCGAGCGAACAAATATGACCCCTACCGCGAATGGGTCGTTTATTTTCGCCCGACGCGTTCAGAGGGCTACAATGAAAATGCGTTTCGGAATATGTTATAAAAGTTTTTCACAGCTCCGCTTTTGTTAATGGAATCGAGAAAAGGTTTGATAGTTATTCACTCGAATATCGGCAACGATTTCCATGTTTATGTCCGAGAACAGACTAGCCATCTAACGGTAAGTGTAGGCGCCGCCTGCGGAGACCACGGGACCTAGACAGTGGACGAGTATTTATTTATTAAGTCATCGATCTGTCATCGCAACTTGATGATTAATGAAGTTGATTAATGAAGTTGAAAACTGGTCAGACACCACAATAATTGTGTGGTCTCACAGATTAAACTAACAAGTAATTATTTTTATAATATTATGCATTACAAAAGGTCAGATTATTATATATCAATACGAGTACTTACTTACCTTTAAAACGATTTCAACGTAGACTAAATTTGATTTCTGAGATCACAGGTTTGCCTAGACTCATGTATGTACGCTATTACTAATTACTACAAATTACCGTTACATTACATTTTAAGATGTGATAACATATAGCACATTGAAAATTTTTTGGGCCTTAAACAATTTTAGTTTTATAATATATGAAAATTAAAATATTCGTGAAATGTCTTTGTTCTTGTACAATTCAAATGAAGTAGGTTTCACGCTCGATAAACGAAGATGTGAATGTACATCTATAATCTTTAATAGTCCATATTTGGCAACCGTGATGATCGGTTGCCTTAAAACTTATATTTATAGATTATGTTAACTAACGCCTACTGGGAGAATGACCAAATTAGGTGGATTACTATGCCTTCAGCGCTCAACACTTCTTCTGACATATTAAACAAATTGCTGCTCAAGAGAGTAGCAACCGACGACATCTCACAACGACGCCTGTTAGTACCATAGTCGTCTCATTGGTCGTACCCGACGTTTACTAGTCTCGGTCGGCTTACACAAGCTGTTAGAGGATGCCACCACACTACTGAAAACAATTGTAAAGAAAACGAGAAGAAAATATCGATTAACAATGTCCGATGTAAAACCAAATACCATCTCCCGTACTAGCCGATCGCCTTGTCTTGAGCACACGCTACGTCCAGCAGCGGAGCATAAAAGGCTTTCTGCACGTTAAAATATAATTTTCAAACAACTATAGTTGGTGCTGATTCGTTCGCAAGCGCATTATGATATCGCGCACAACGAATCAGTGAGCACGCGAGTTACGGGCCGCTCGAAGTTTCACTTCGCAACGTTTCAAATCCCAATTCTAAAAATCGCTAAAGGCCAAGTTTGCTGTGTTTTTGTAGTTATTTGGTATTGAATCCATGTATCAAACTGGTATACCGTTTACTGTCATAAAAGTTTGTGTTTCGTCAAAATATCGTCGTTATCAGGTAAAGTTATAATTTACATTTTTTTTATCGATTTTGACACAAAATCTTTGTAACTCATTTTTATCGTACTGGAAAAAGAATTTACGCATCTCACTTCTGTTGAATGGGCATGTAGGATTTGCCGACAAATCCTTTGCTAGAATATATACTAAAACCCCGCTTACTCTCATCATCATTGTGAGGCACCAAGAATTCTCCTTCGCATGCTTCCGTTGAGTTCTGAAGCCTAGCCAAATAACGGCTATTATCGAACATTTCCGACTTATTCTCTTAAAAGCCACATATGGGCTCCCCTCCAGAGTTTCGGGACCAATATTTTCGTTTGGGAATTCTAGAACCATAACGACTTTTTTCCAAAAAGGAGAAATCATTTTAGGTATTTATCACATCTTAATAAGAGCAACAAAAAATTTTAATGTATTTTAATTATTCACATTACAGACATTAACCTGTACATTTACATTAGTAAATACATGTAAGGGTCGCTTCGTCACATTGAAGATCTGTATTGGGCACCGCTCTCATTCAAAAAGGATAAATTTACAAATTCATCATTCAATTTAATTCTTCGGTGTTTAATAATACAATTTGTTACTAATTTATTAATAAAAACATCACTAGAGACATGACGCTCATAGATATTGCTTATATTGTGTTTTTTTTTTATATGAATAGCTGCCAAAAGGGCAGACCACCCATCTCATGGTAAATGATCTGATATTTAATTTTTTTTCTATGTAAATAGCTCTCAAATGAGCAGCTGAGCTATCTGATAATAAGTGATCACCGTCGCCTATGGATATGAGTAACATCAAAGGCCTCATTTATGTGTTATCGGTCAAGAAAGAAGAAGAAGAAACTACTGGCACTGAAGCTCCCAGCCGGAACACGACGAGTCGTTTGGCAGCTGACTCAAGCAGGAGGGTGGTAGCTAGCCAGGCAGGCCACACGAATTAACATTATACATATGAAAGTGATTGTTTCTCTGAAGTTTGCAAAAGCTACTTAGTTCTCATGTAATAAGAATAGTATTTTTAAAGTAGAAATTACAATGCCGGATAAGAAGCGAGACTGCATAACCTCAATAATAAACAATATAATTTTATTTAAAATATATAATGGTTATTTTGGTAGAATTTTAAAAGTATAAATTATATACTTACACATTTTATAAAATTAATAAAATTTCGTAACAGCGCATCGCCTTAACCATTTCACCTGCTAATGGCTTATGGAGGCTTGGATCAAGTACAATTCGAGTGTGGATCCGTCGATGCGTTAATATCGATATGGTAGTAATGTTACCTTTCAATTTTATTCTGTGAAGAAATCAAAATATTTAATAATAAATAAATAAAAAATTTTAATTGTGTGTCATGAAAACAACACATCGTTTAGAGTCAGAAGAATCCGTCCGAAAATTGTTAGACCATAGACACCATTCAGACTAGAGATCGCACTCGGTCACGTTTTGCAATACTTAACGCTATCCTCTCATATTTGTTATATGTTAAGTAGAAAATTCTGTATTAAAAGTAAACGTTATTTGTCGGTATTTTTCTAGGTTTCACTAAATCATTTCTTCTTCTATGTTTGTCCTTTTGAATCCTTTTGGATTGCCATGCAATTGTAAATAAATACAAAGTAAGTGCGTACTTACAAACGATTCATAATCAATGAAATCAACTAGTTAAGTAACTCAGTAAGTACTTATGGACATACGAACATTTTTTTTTTTGTGTTTTTTAGTTGTTAATTTTAGTTTTTTAGTTGTTAGTTGTACAATTGAGTTTTAAATCAGTGCACTCAAACAACGTCATTATCTTTGAATATCTATTACGAGAAGGCAGTTATTTGAAACATTTAAATTGTTGTTGTAGTACATGTCACTAACTGTATGACATTACTTATTACTTAAATACCTATGTACTTAGCGATTCTACCAACACATTACATTAACCTATAGTTACCTCCATATATTAAAGTTCATATGGTCATTTACTGACCTTGAATGGTCATACATATTTTTGTTTGTCTTTAAGTAAAAGTGTTATTATGAACATGCATCATTTATTTAAATATAATTAGATACTCAATTAGAATTGTAATTACAATTGTAGTCAGGTGTCATCACCGTGTTAACTTTGTTAATTAAATCAAAGCAGTAACCTTTTATCCCTTTAGACGCCTATTGTTTAAACCCACTGCCCTGTTTTCGAGAGAGAAAATGAAAAGTTACGAAAATGATTCGAAACTCAATATCATACAATTTGACCCCATACCTTTTCCCAAACAATATTTACTCAAACAAGGTTGTCTTCCAGTAAACTAAGTGCGTGCGTACATTTTCGTACTCCGCAATGCCCCTGAACGGGGATCTTTAAAACGAGATTGGCCCGTGTTTAATATTTATGAGCTCGCAAACGTATCAGCCTGCGGTTTGTTTAATAACATTGTTTTTAAGCGACAATTTGTCGGGAAGCAA
>DWPT01000207.1:0-28075 GCA_018251895.1 Agathymus mariae mariae
GGCGGTACGCGACCACGTATACCGTCGTCCTCCCCGGGGTCGCTGACTGGACGGTGTAGTCACCCTGTCAGCAGAGCAAGATATCCCGAATCCGGTTTCCGGACTGACATTTATGTGACAAATAAATGTTGGTCGTAGGTGTTTGTGATGCCTCATTTGTGTATGTCCATGCTTCCCGATATCCAGGGGTACTTGTATCTATAAACTAACAGATGAAATTGGATTGAATTATTTTTTATTGTGCCGAGGTACGTTTCTACAGTTTGTCAAACTTTAACTTTAGAAGCAAAAGGAAGAAACCACACATACGCCATGATACCAACTCATATTATAACTGACAGATTATGTCTCTAACAATGAAATCAAACGAACTTACATGTAAGTGACGTATCATTGTTATTTTATGACGTGTTTAGCTCGACGGATTGTAACTGATAATAGATAATTGTTTATGCTGGTTCTGACTTTTCAATATTCAACTTCTCCGTAGAGTTTCATTTTTACTGAAGTACATAAACGCTTTTGTCGTTACATTACATCGCCGTTTTTTCTACCGAAAGTACGGAAAGGCTCCAAAAAGGAAAATAAACATTGCGGGATATAGTTATAGTTGGATAACCTTTTTTCTTACGCAAGTCCGATTCACAGTTCACCGATTCCTTTCGTTATCTTGCGATCTGTGCGATCAACAAAAACTGGGAGTTTCGACTTTATGTTTACGATTTCTAAGCGTTGCCCACGTAATTGTAGTTTCAGACATTCCTACTTAGTACTAATTCATTTTTTTTACTAAATAACTTTTGAATCTTAAACGCCCGGTGCCGACCGCGTCAACATTAAAATTCTATTAAATATCAATTAGATTGTCCGAATGGTCGCGCCTTTTGGGCTTTTATGTTATTACCATGCGTGTACCACACATAGCAACAGTATCGAAAGCTATTATTATCGTAAAATGGTAACGAAATAGGTATTCGTTCCAATTAATAGTTATAATCTTGTATATGACAGAATTAAGAGTATATCCATAATCAATATAACTAATTTCTTAATTAACAAGTATGCGTAATAAAAAAAGAGCAAACTGTCTGTTTCATGAATGTAATGTAAAGTGTGGGTTTTTAACCTAATTGTTGTTCTAAATGTGTTTCGTCTTTAACGTAACCTCGTTCGATAAAGCGTAAATGCAAGTAATATTGATAACACATGCGTGTAGGGTTCGAATCTGGGCCTTCCGTATCCAACATTCATTGCACCTCAATACCGCTAATACCGATGCCTTACGTTTACGACGATAAACTGTTATAAACTTTATGTTTGCCCCATTTTATTGTTTCAGGGGTTGATTTTTATGGTGCGATGAACTAGAAGGAAATCATTTATTGTAATAGCTGTAGAAAAACAATCAAAACTTTTTATAACCCACTAAACAAAAATTATACTGTTACTTTTATCTCCTATTTCGCCGCATAAACCCATTACCCCGGGTGGAGAGTATTCCAGATATATTATAAAAACATTGAATATACAGATTCGTTCCCCCTATAGTTATGTTATTAGTTTTAATTTAAAGTACAACCATCAAATTGGAAAAGCTGCTAGTGTCAATATGAATATACAAAAAAAGAATAAATTCATTGTAAGCCTTTAGCAATAATATTCAGTTCACGCAGCACAAACGTAAGGTTAAAATATTAAAATAAGATGATGCCGAAATGTTAGTGGATCACGCCAAATTACTAATATCAACTTACACTGCGGCATACGAACACCAACGAAAGGCACTTGCGTAGTTAAATAATGATGTGGAGGAATCTAATTAGTGTGTGACCTAATTCCCTGCAATTTGCGCTGTTATAAAGTTTCTTATTTATTACGTACACGCAAATTATTCTATTGCGTATATGGGTATATTTTCGGTTTTCCTATGAAGACGGCATTGGATTTCCGTATCATGCATTTTCGTTTCAGTTATTTTACAAATACATATGTCACATGCTAAAACTTCAACTTCATCACGTTATCACAAGAGGGTTATTGCATCTGATGAACGAGCTCCAAAATTAATCATTAACGATATGACAGGAAATGGGATCGAGTAACGTCTCGTGGATGAAATAAATATTGATTTATTTTATTTATTCTATTAAAGAATAAACGTTCACAGCCTCACACCCTCCCAGCAGGAGGTCCTGTATTGCGGGTTGCAAGGACATTCACAACTAAGACGTCTCAAACACCCATGACCTGAGGACTAAAATGTATCAGTCACATAAATGTATGTCCTAGCCGGGAATTGAACAGGATCTTTACCGACTGAGCTGCGGGGCCTTACAAAAATAATAAGTGGAGAAATGTCAAAAAATATACCCATAGTATTTTACAGAGATTTGTGTATCCTCTATAAATATCGTTATATGAAATGGCTCTCTGCCCGTGGTTGCCATCCGAATTTTCCGAATGTACTTATGTACATATAACAGTGAAGCTATTATAATGAGTTTTTGAGGCTGTGGTTAAAAGTGCGCTCATTATTGAAGAATGCAGTGTAATGAAAGAACGAACGCGACAAAGAGCTTGCTTTACAGTTAGCCGATAAGACAAACGCGCGGACAACTGATAGTAACCGATTACTTAGTAAAGTTGATGAGTGCAGGAAAAAATATCTTGTATTTTTTTAATTGCTCTCTCTCTCTGAAAACTGGTCGTATTACTTGAATTTGAAAATCTATGTAGGGTCCTTCGCCTGGACCGTTTTTAAAGTTGAGAAGATCAAGTGAACATAATATATTATATTAAGAGACTTACGTAAACTGGTGGCCGATTTGTTAGAATTATGTTCATACGTCAATTTTGTCGATGGATCGAGTTTCCTAATCTTCATGTTTTCGTACATTTTGCCAGTATATTTTCCATCGTTTACCCTAAGCCATAATCTATATTAATATCCGGTATACTCTAATTGGATCGTGCAAAACTAATCAATTGGAAAATAGTTAATAGGCAAATGATTATGCATCGACCAATTAATGTTAATTAATGTTAATTTGTTATATAAAATCTGCACAGATAACATTGCGGGTGTCAACTGGGAATTAATGTTGTGAACGATATTATATAGATACAGGATTAATCGATAATTATGTCGCTGTATGCTATCTCGTAAATATTGACGAGATGTAAGTAATATAATTAAGTAATAACTCGCTCTCTCATGTACTCGCTAATCGCTTCAGGAAACGTGATACTTATGTTCGAATAATAACAGCTCTTGACAACATTGCTACTCGTTTTTATCAGGTGTTTTATAAATTTTTCTATTTAATACTTCACACGCCTAATTCGGGGAAGTTTAATATCACGTTCATATAGACGGAGACTTTGTTTATACTATGAAGTGATACTAGATGACCGGCAGACGTTGTTCTGCAATATATTTAAATATGAATTAATTCGGTTTATAGAAATGATGATTTGTCATCTCGAGACCACAAATATGAACCGATATGACCTTGAATATTTTGTTATAAAAGCGTAAATTATACCGCCCCAACCTAATAATGTCCCACTACTAAGTTCAGGCTCGCTAAAATGAGAACTGTCAGTAAACGTAAGAGGTGCGGCATTGGTCCATTAGGAGTAATAGCGAACAGGGTCGATTGAGCCACAACCTGTCGAAGAAGGTAAAATTAGTTGATTCATAGTCTACTCAAGATAAGTCCACGCAAGAAAGTTTCGGGTGGTGTACTGTGGACATTGTTTTAGGAATCCTGAGCACAATAAATTTCAACAAATCAACAATATTTTTCCAACTTGGCCCGGTCTGATGATTTATAACGGAAACTGACGTTAAAACCATTAGGTAATCGGAAATGTTTCGTAATATTTTTGCAAGGCTGTGTGGGTTGTACGGAGACGGCGAGGTGTACGACCCCTTTGCTCGCTTTCTCGATATTATGCATAGTCCTCAGAGGCTCGTAAGATCAAATTAAGATGTCGTGTTAACTTCAGCGGGCTGTTTTAAATTTGATAAGGCATTAAACTTGTTGTATACATATATATATATATGTATATAATGGTCTACATCGATACTGGGAGTTTATTAATAAACCTCACATGGCAATACTGTCGTACAGCTGACAGCAATTATTAAAACGGTTTTTGTCCAACAATCTGGAAAACTACTGTAAGATATTTCATACGGTGTGCGTGTGTGTGTGTCTGTATTTATATACATATTATCTCTTGTAGCATGCTCTCACCAACGCCGTGAAGAATGCCACGAGATATTGAGTTCGCCCATTGTAATCTTATTTATAGGTTGACTATTATTCGTAGGTTTACCATAAATGAATAAATAAATAAACATCGTGAACATTGACGTGGTTAATTTGACGTTACGTTAACGGTGTCACCGCTCAACGGCGTGCGCTGTGCTGTTTCATTAGCGGATCACGCGGTGCCGATCGCGATGAAATTCTATCGCGTAGATCATGTTGCCCGACACGATACACCTCCAGCGTTCCCATAGGAAAACATGATATGGCATATGTGGCACTGCGAACGTTTTTGATATGAACTAGGAATTAGAATTTTTTAAACGTTTATTGTCTTGAATCTTGTCATAAAATTTTTCAAAATCATCTTTATAAAACAATGTGGCCAGGTTAAAATTAGTAAATGAAAGATTATATTCATTCACGCATCATATATATAGTTATGATGCAACAAATATTAACAAGTTCCTGTCTTGATTGAATGCAATTTAGATTGAATAAAACCTTTGAATTTCATAAGCGAGACAGTTCTCCATTGAACCGCTACATAAAATACACTCAGAATCGCATTCATACTAGACTCAATCTCGTCTGTCTCGAACTATGAAAGGTTTTGCGTGCTGATTGTAATCTGGTTACAGATACATTGTGGTCAGAACTTGTACAATACAGACAGCAAGAGCAGACATAAGTTTAATGTATTTCGCTCGTTGTCATTGTTGGGCGCGGATAGGGGCTCCCAGGGTCATCAAGCCTTAACAAAAGACATGAAGTTTTGCGAAACTCGAAGCGAACTTGGTTGTTAGTGTGGTGATCTGGGTTTCTGAACTTTAGCATTTGTTAGCGGTAACGAAACTCGAAAATAGGTGATTTACAAACTCTCACACAATTACGTCCGCTCTACGGTTCCACGTGTTGCGGGTGGCGTCATGCGCAGTCCACATACACAGAGTAGAAATCACAAACATCAATGACCCGTGAATATACATTTGTCTGTGACAATAGAAAACGATTGCCCCGGCCGGGATTCGAACTCGGGACCCCTCGCTCAGGAAGCAGGGTCACTACAAACATTATTATAAAGAGCTAAAGGGTCGTCAATCGATGATTATATCACTTCATGCATTTTAACGTATTCAAATTATGTTATTTCTAGTAAAATGTACATTATTTAGACCCTCAGAACTTAACGTAGTATGGTAGTAATTGATTATTAAGCGCTGCCAAATAAACAAAAGTTTAAATATTTACACCTCCGCGTCTCGGTATTCTGGTAATCAATGTAATGACAAGCAACTAACACACAAAAACAATCATCCGTCACATAAATGTCTGTCTCTGGCAGGCATCGAATCCGATACTCTTAGATTGGTAGGTAACCTTACTAGATCACGATAAAGAGAAGAAATGATATCAAAATTAACTACCTTAAAGAGGATCGAAGTATCTCCGATTCTGCGGTTCCTCAGTCACGCGTACAATGTACAAATCGTACGAAATAAATAATATAGGTACTCAATAATAAATGTCATGAACATCGAACGCTTTATTCATGAATAGCCGTCACATCTCCCTCACGGAAGCAGTGGATGCTTGGGGACGGAAACCAGTTTTGTTCCGTCACACGGGTCTATTTACCGAGGATTTGTGAAGCGTTTACAACTATACTGGTTTATTATTATTTACTTTTCAATTAAACGGAAGTATGTTACAAGTGTAGCGCTGCGTTCACAGAGTAGTCTATCTGGTGTTATAAGTTGTTACAATACAGTACTTCTACGTTATCAATGACTCTTGCCATTATTGTTTTTCATTACTTGTATTTCTATGTATACGGAAATATAAAGATTCATTCTTACAACCTATTACTATTATTGCTACGGAAAGGAAATTAAGAGAGTACAAGACCATAAGTACGTCGCGCCAAGTGCTGGTTGGCAGACTTCACATACTTTGAGAACATTATGAAGAACTCTCAGGTGTGTAGGTTTCCTCACGATGCCTGCCTTCACCGAAGTAAGTAGTAATTAATTTGTAATATGGAGATAATTTTAAACATTTTAGATGCGTGCAGGATTCGAACTCATTAAGCCTCTCGTACGGGAGACCAAATTACATAACTGCTTTCATGTATGCTTATTTTTAATATGAATATTGAAAAAATATGTTTATAAAAAACCCATTAAAGTTTGATGTAACTTAGGTTTTATAAAAATAATATTCGTGATACAAAAACTTCCATTACCTGCATTGGGCACTAACCTCTACATTAATCGACACTGGAACAGCTCGCAACAGTACGCTCTAGGACCGTTCAATGACAATGAAGGGCTACCTATCTTTCTTAAATCGGGTCTCGGTTTATTCGTCAGTTCGTCATATTTTAAACCATAAATGAAGTAAATAGAATATTCAACATTATACAATAGTGAAAGGATGAAGTTTTTTTTTACCGAGGCTAAGTATTCGATCTGCGCTCGTAAATCCGCAACCTTAAGCTATCTCCGCTCGGAAGTCAGCCGAGAGAAGCAATCGTGTGCCGGATACCAATATTGGTATTCACCAACATGACTGTATATTATATACATGTTGATTTTAGATTATATTTCATAACTGCATAAAAGTGTTAAATCTGATTAAAATTTAAATTAGCTAAATAATTTTTGTGATGACTTTATAAAGAAACAAATGGTTAATTGAATAATTTTAACCATATTGTTGTGATATAATGTACCATAATAATAATCATTATAAAATAACATATCTAACATTTTATATGACAGATTTACTACTTGCTCGAAAAACGTCTCATCTCAAGATGAGCGAAGATCTCTCGAATCGAAGACTCGCATGCACTTTATAGTAACCATTAAAACATCAAGTTCTTCCTACGTGCGTCAGCTTCGCTATAGTCCACATCGTTCTGGTTTTGTATCTTACTTTGTTGTTCAGTCCGGCCGCTCTTGGAATATGCGTCCTGAAAAAATCGATAGTGAACTAACTAGTTTCCTTCTAAAAAAGTTTATAAGCCCATGTGTTAGATCATTGTTGGTAACTCGATGTAATGATATTTATTTGCGATCATTGTCAATGTACGTATTATATGCTACTAGGGGTCCGTCCGAACGGCGTTCGGAATCAACCATCAATTATTACACTTTCACACTTTATATACAGGTTACGCAACCGGAATAACGTACTTTTTAAATGGTATTAGATTTTTTCAAACAGGTGCCGTGCTTTTGGAGATTAATTGCTGCATAAATATAAACTCGCAAAATTCGCACACTCTTTATAATATTAGCTAAGATATGTAGAACAGTATAATATATGTAGAATAGTATAATATAATAATAAAATTTTATATTATAAATGTACTTTTGAAGTTCCTACATATAAATTAATTTGTTCTTCGTGAACATCTATCTGCTTGGCCGAATGGTAAGCCGGGAGAGGATCCATTAAGCGTTAAGTTTACTTTAGAGAGAGAGTTAACTTTAGATATAAAGTTCTAATAACTCGAGTGAAAAGTCGAGCACAGATTAACACTTGTTTGTGATGGACCTAAAGGCATTATATCACATTACGCGCTAGAAGTGTGCATGTTATAAATCAGCAACCAAAAACTTTCGAATCCTTTCACGAAAAACAACAAGTTTTTCTATGAAAGACGTGATTGACAGTGTACTTAATGTAGGAAAACAATATGAATTCTTAATGTTCTTGACTACTGTCTGACAAATAGTAACGCATCAGCTGGATGTCACGTGTGATGGGACCAATAGTTTTGTAACGTGAAACGCCCTTGTATTTATTTACCCTTGCGTCCTGAGACAAAATGATCGACTTAGTCAAGCAAAACGGATGTGAAATGTAACCTGTTATCATACAGTTATTGACGATATAGTGAGTGGATGAATCGAAAGAAGTGTCCTGATGGAATACATTTATTCTAAACTATCAAACTGCCCTCGCTTCGCTTCAGAAATACTACCCTTTACGCTAAGAAATAGTGCCTATATTATTTTAAATTAATTCATAACTTTTTTTGTTTATCGATGGGTTGAAATGAAACGAACTGTAAATATTAAGCGATGCTTGCTGCAATACATAAGTGAAAACCAGAACGTAATCGATTCAGCCGTTTTTGAGATTAGGGCGATAAAAGGCACAGAGAAACAGACAGAAATTCCAACAACTATTGTTTTGGGTTCTATTGTGTTAATAAAGTCCCCTAATAATGTTTTTTTCTCGTATTTAGTTAGAATTTTATTATAATTATGTATAAATGACATACATCCAACTAATATTACTTCCTACTTATTAATATGTGTAGTGTTTGCTAAACAATATTCCTTTACTGATTTATATGAAACGATAGTGTTTTTTTACCTACTATAACTCAATATTTGAATACAATCCTAACCAGATGGTAACTTGCGATGTATCCTTAGACGAAACTAATATATATAGGCTATTTTAACACAAGTTATATTTTGTAAAAGATGTAAGTCAAGTCTGAAAAATGTTGCCCTCCGAGAGATGCATGTTACCGACTTTCAAAGCAATGCAATGGCAGAATCATATGTCAAAAGAATCACAAAAATACATTTCGCTTACATTATGTTTATTCTTTAGTATCTCTGGGCCACAACGCGTTTAATTAAATTTACATTACACCGATTCCAGGGTATTAGCATTCATTGCGCTAATGCGGGCATTTACCATCGCAGACGCGACAAACCTATTACCCTGCCTTTTACACCGAGCAAAGCATATTATCAGGGAACGTGACCCACTTCCATAACGCGGGTCACGGCTGTCGCACCACTCCTTATGTCAAAAGGCATAACCGACGAGTGCAGATCCTCGTTTAAATTCATGTAAAGCTAGATAAAGTGGGGACAACTATGAAATCCCAAGCTTCCCGCTAATAAATAGCCGACACAATTGTGGAGATAGCTTCAGATTATTATTCGTATTTTATAAATTAATGTTTTTAGGCATTCGTTGTGGAATCTCTTTGCATAATGCGTTGTTGAGATAAAATAACATCTTCTTTTAATGGGCAGCATGTGAATTGTTTTAATTTTCTGTCGGAATAGTAAAAAATACGTATTTTCTTCTAGTTTAGGATTGTTGTATTACAATAATCCAATATAGTTGCAACTTTCCTCAAGTCCAGAACTCTTATGTTGTATAAAAATTCAGCCTACTCTTAGCATAAGGCGACTGCTTGATTCAATTGCCCATAGAAACCATTTCACAGAACACAATTTGCTTCACAGACGCGTTTACATTTTATATGTTCTTATAATATCCATAAATTGATATATAGAGGATATTTCGTTTTGAAAATATCTTGCATTTTACCTTAATGTGTTACTTCTATAGCGTAACGCCAGCTACAATCGCACCTTAGGAATTATCAATGTCTAAATTATAAGGTCAAATACGTGCGATTTGCAGTGAACTCGCCAGTTCGCCGTCACAATGTCACATTTCATAACACGCCACGTTGCCAGGTTGCCTTATTGTAGTGGTTTATGGATAATTAATTACTGAAAAATTTTTTTATACTATTTGTTTTAATTTCTACTGGCTCTCGACTGAGTTGGGATTGCGTCACGGAAATAAACATAAATTAAAAACATTATATACATAAACCTAGTAGCTTGTAATAATAAACACTCACTTAGACATATTCCTTACAGACGTTAACGTGGCACTTGTAATGTAACGAGACTCGAAAGCAAACATTTACTTATTCGATATTATCGACATATTATATTCGATATATCGCTCGGCGTGTATGGTCAGAGACTGAAGTTGTCATGAGAGATGTATGTATTGTGGCAAGATTGATAAGTTATATATGAAAATAATAATTGAATTCCAAACCACTAAGTTAAGATTTTATATTGATATATTTATCTCTCATTTCACAGTTGCCCTAATTTTAAATCTCAAAACAATTTTTAGAACGCTATCTATTTTACTATTAGAATTAGAATATTTATACCATGCCATCTAGTAGATGTTTTAGATAAACTCATGATGTTCCTCTAATATGATTCAAAAAGTGCTATATGCAAAATGTGTAATTTAGTCTCTAAATTTAATTAAAAAAAACCGTGGCAAGTTCCAAGTTACACTTCCAAAATGAAATTTCAACGCCATCTATCGAAAGAATCGTGGGAAGCTCATAGAAGGATATAAGATAATGCAGAAGAATAAAATCATTGAATACATTAAATGAGTTCCAGAGGAGCCTCTGGCCAAAAAAAGGTTATTGAAAATTCGGAGCAATGAAAACAAAAAATAAGACATACAAGATGGATATGAGTTTACTACCATCCATAGACATTTACCAAAACAACCGTACACGCACACACCGTCGACGCGTATTTAATCTTTCGCCCAACTTTGTTAAAGAACAACTCTGTATTAACTTTTATTAGGGAGCCAGGCAGGTAAAAATCCATACAATCATGCAAATTACCCTCACGTTTACACTGGTTGGTACGAAGTAACATTCAATGGAAGGTACCTACCTAACATAACTACCTCCATCGTTAACCAGCAGATTAACACAGCCAGTTTCTGAGACAGATACCTCGTTCTAACACAGACTTTTGTTTGTAGCGTCACACCTGCCGTATCTTACGACGTATTTTGATCCCCTAGCCGCACATTGATGTGTCTCTTCCTAAACAAAATACAAGAAATGTGTTTTTATCGAAGAGCCGAGCTAGTCGCTTATGAGAAAATGCGAGATAATATCTGTCTTATGCGTTGCTGGTAGTTTCAAAAGTATTGCATAACCACGCTGAAGTTTCTTCCCCAAACGTACATGCTACGTTAGCCTCAATGTATGATGATGTTTGTTGCAGACGAGGGCGGCGGCAGTTCAGACTCGCGGTCGGACAGCAGCGAGGACGAGGTGACAGAGCACGTGGCGCACGCCACGCCGCCGCCCATCATGGCCGCCGCCAGGGCGCAGGTACCGTACAACACAGGATACTTCACTGTTCACACTGAAATTCAACTATATATCAATGCATACAATTACGTAGATACATAAACTATGGACGCACAGTAGACGAAGTACCCCAGCCATTTAACAGAGCTCCCCTTCTGTTTCCACAATTAGTGTACGGAACTCAATTTCAAAGAGCGTTATGCAACATTTGAATCAATCACTTGGAATAAATTCGTAAATACATGAATGTAACCTACTATGTAAGCACGTATAAAAGAAATCTATACTACTATATAAATCTGTAGTGTCTCTCTGTCTATACATTTAATTTTTTGTCAAAATCTTGGTGTGTCTGTATGTGCCGTTATAAACTGAAGAACAAGAACGGCTTGACCGATCGTAACGAATGTTGGTATGTAGTGAGAGCACGTGGTTGTGCAGATGACAGAGGGGGCCGATAGTAATAGTATAAAATACATATAATTTTATTATAGTCCAACATAATCTTGTTTCTGTTTTCAGCTCTGTTTCTCCTTCCGTTATGTGTCTCCTGTTAAAACTTTGTAGTACACCTTATTTTGAGGTGTCTTAGGTTAGCTGGTGCTGGATTACCTTGTTTAATCTGTTTTCCCAGTTTATCCTACCTTTCTAGTTTAATCTACATATTTTTTTGCGTTGCTCTATAAAGATCATAGAATAATATACACTCTTATGTCGTGTATTTAATCCATTAATTAGAAATCGTTTTTCTTTTTTATTTCAAACATACTTTATTAAAAAGTATGTACTGATTTGAATTAACCTGTTTTAAACGGAAACGTTTAGGTATAGAAAAATATATACACTACCCCTTATTTTATTATTATTTCTTCGAGCCTACTTACATTTTATTGTTATGACATTATCCAGTGACAAATTTTCACATTTATATAGACTACTAATGTTTTTTTTTTACCATTGTTTTTGACCTTATCTTGCAAATAGATGTATTGAATTTCAATGAGTTCTATGTCGAACTCCCCTGTCATAACGTTGATTCATAACATTTGTTGATACCAATCAAATAAGAGCTAACACATTTGACTCTGAGTGCACTGGCTTTATTACGGTTACTGTATCAGAGATAACTATTTAGGTCATTGTATTTTCTATGACGTAATAATGCCTGTCGTCTGCTCATTATATTCCATAGCTTCGGATTATTTGGAATTACTCTGAGTATCGGTTCGTTTTTTGTATATTAATTTGGTATTGCATAATTAAACCTTTGATGTTTCCATAAATTGTCGCGATTTTTAATAAAAATAAACATTTAATCTTTTTTTTATTGATCGTAAATTACTTTTTGTCTATGTTATGTTATGAAGTCACAAAACTTTTGTTTTTGTTTTTTTCCATCTTATGTACCTACACAAAAGCTCAACCATTCTAATAATTCTAATAATTTCGGCTTCCATATTCGATAGTCTTGTATATGTTTTACAGTATCGTACTCAATAATTTGTGAGTGGGACGTGGTTGGAATCTATTGGTGATCGTTGATCGTTGGTTGCACAATTTCATTAGCACCTATGGAGGACATGTCAAGAGCCATCTGTCCCTATTTGTGTCAAATAACAGCAGTTGTTAAGTTTTATCGGTATGGCATGAGGAATCTAAACGTCCACTATTAACTGAACTTGAACCGCACTTGAACTGCGTCAGGGAAAAGTACATTCAAGCCCACTTCAGGCTATTGGAAATGAGCTCTGAATGTCGTCGTTGTAGACGTATTTATGGTTTGTTTCTATTGTTTGTAATGTCACACAGAGTTCTGTATTTTGACCTTCATTGAAGCTACAAATGCTGAAAATAAATAGGTATCCAGGGATTCAACCTTGAGACTTCACTCAACTCCCAACTTCGCTAAAGAATTTAAAAAGAAAACATTTACTTCGTTACTACGTTCTGCACAAATATTACGACAAAACTATCATAACACGCGGTGTTGAATCTCAGGTGCCCACAATAAGCGTGACACCGCACAGCCCGGGAGTATTGGATGACAGCCTGCAACAGCTGAGGAGACTACATGCGGCTGTACAGAGGATGCGAGCGGCGCCTCTGCCGCTACTGGTGAGTAGAGTAGACGATGAAATAGGTTGATAAATGGCAAGGGCTGTAGCGTTCTTCTGGTGCCATACCGACGTCATACCTTATTTTATTCCGTTTAGTTTAAAAACACGCTGTAAAGTCAACGTAACATAAATGTGATTCTCTAAGCTTACATATCAAAATCAATACTGATATCGCAGCATTATAATGAAATTATCACTGCATTCACAAGGATCGAAGATAATCAGATTCGCGCCAGTGGAGCTCAGGTCAAGTGAGATGAAATATACGGAAAGTTAAGATTGTTAGTGTCAATAATATGATCGAGATTCAATCACCGCCCATGGAGATCCATACGGTAACATCAAAGACTTCATGGACACGATGATAATCATGGGTAGCGAGGGACCCGCTTATTAGTGGTTCTCCAACCCTGCAACATAAACGCTTAAAAACATTTTACGGATGATTCTAGCAGGAGGGTGGTAGCTGACCAGATAAGCGGCAAAACTAAAATCGTGCATAAGTTCTACACCTTGCACTTCATTAATCGGGTTAACCACTTACCGCTCCACCTATCCGCACCGAAGCGGCGCGTTATAATATGCTTTAAGTCTCATCTCCATCACGAGGAAGAGACCCATCATATACCAGAGCCACTTAAGGATTCAAGCCTATATCTACTCCAATTACTCATCAAAATCATGTAATCAAATTTATTCAAGGTTACCATCAACTTAGCTTCTGGATCAGCAGGCCCAGCAGTAGACCAAAATTGCATGATTAACGATTAATGATGGAAGGTAATAAAATTATGTTGGAGAGTTAATTTTCTCTTACAATGTTGATGATAACTTGCAGGCAACAGGCAACAGTCGACTCAGTACGTCGTGTCCGTCGCTGTGTAAGGACGGTGTGCCCGAGCAGGAATGCGCCTCGCCCACACACCTCGACTTTTATCCGCAAAGCAGGAAGGGCAGCGGTGAGTGCAGCACCAAACCTTTCGATGGGATGAAGAATGTAGTGTTACAGCAGTGATTAGATTGTTACTTGAATGTCATCAATTTTATTTTGAATCTCTTCATTAGGGTCCCGAAACTGAGTGACACTTTGCTAAAATTGACGAAATTCTAAGTCTTCGACAAGTATGACTTGAATTTAAGATTAGACGCACGGCGACTCTCCATTCTTTCGTCGTAAACATCCCACCGGTACGGACGATGCGTTTTGCTTTTTCATATCTTCTGCGTACCGCGAAAGTTCGAAATAATTTACCCGATAGGTGTTCCCATCCGATTACAGTGTGGATGACGTGAAGTCAAGAGTAAACAGGCCTTTTCCAAGTTAGTGCGCTTTAACATCTATCGCTACATCGTCACTTACCATCAGGTGGAAATACAGTCTAGCATTGACTTATAATAAGTTAAAAATAAACATCTTACTTCTCACGCGAATATTTTAGCAGTTCAACTATTTTAATGAGTTGATAATATTTGAATTCTAGGCGAGTCGCGCACATGGGGCATGTGGGAGCGTCGTGATGAAGGGCGGCGGAGTTCGTGGGCAGCGCTGGAGCCCACGCCGCGAATCGACGCTAAAAGACCCAGGAGCTCCAGGTATCCATGGAAATCTGTACTTGTAATGAGTCTAGGTCGACCTCCCGTGGTCGTATAATGAAGAATAGAAGAGGCATTAGAACCAGTTTGTTTTTTTGCTGGTCGATGGACTATGTGCCACCTAGTTTATTCCCGTAGGTTGCATATTGGTAGATCTTTTAAAGTGCCCGCTAACCTATTTCTTAAAAGAAGAAAACTATAATTGTCATTAACTGATTGATTCAATTAATAGATAATGCTAGAAACCCAATACTCAGTCACGTATTCCTGCTTTATATCAAGGCTCTGCTAAAGCCCGGTATCTATGCAGATGATAGCACAGAAGTGGAGAAGTACCTTCCGAAACCTCGGGCCAACAGAGACAAAATAAAGTAGAAAGAGAGGCAATGGTGGAACGTATGAGTCTCACACTTCGGGCAGTGTCCGAATAGGGCGATGCCAATCTTGTGTGATTCAACGCCACAAAACCAAAGACGTGTCTGTTCAGCGCCAAAAGGAGCTCGTTCACCGTGACTCCTACTTTTCATCATCTATTCCTGGAATGCACTGACCGCCTTCAATTGTTCCGAGTTGAAGTTTTTTCGTACCTCAATTTTGGTCGGTTCATCGAGTCCAAGGCTAAAACGGCTGCTAATAAATTTAGGGTTATTGAGAAAGCAAAGCAGTACTTCATATTGAATCAGCTTTTAACCCTGTACAAAGCTTACAGCTTAAAGCTTGTGGAGTACTGTTGTCACATTTGTGCTGGTGCTGCCAAATGTCATCTATCAGCGTTGGACTATCAGTGCTATCTATGGAGAGGCATCCAAAGAAGCTCATTGGTGACTCAGATCTGGTCGAAACCAATCTGAAATTCATGTTCAGATGAATACGAATGTATACAGTAGATACTGTACGTAACATCTAGACGCATTGCACTTGTGATTCGTAATTCTTCAATGGACACTAGACTGGGGAATCTAGTTTGGGCTCTTGAGTCTTTCAGATATGACCTATTTACTCACGTGCACATATTAACATTTATGTTTATTTACAGTGGTTTGAATGGCCACAGTGCATCGCTATCGTCGATGGAGTCCGAGGGCGAAGTCCCTAGGCCGGTGAGACACTCCACGCACTCGCTCAACGACAATGACCTCGCCGTAAGTACACTTAACTGAAGTTTAGATGGCTGGGGATCTGTTCAATTTGACAAGTTGTAGGACTCGTACCAGGACAACCTCTGAGCTAAGTTTTGGTACCGTGCTGAGGAGTTTCTTTCGAAGCTACTCTCCTCAACGTTAAAGTACCTTTTGGAAACGCTAGTAGAAGCATAATTATGACATACGTATGTGTATTTACAAAATGCTTGAATTATTAAATGATTTTAAATTTGGTAAAGTCCGACGATTGTTTTCAACAATTCAACATTGGAACATGCAAGTAATGTAAAAAACTTTTATACCGTGTTTCGGGTATACAGTGCCACCATTTTTTATTGCATGATAGAAAGTTGCACACATATGTTTTTGCAGATTCTTAGTTGAAGAAGAATTGATTTAAAAAAATATTTAAATAGATCTCGACAGTGTATATTTATATGTGGTCAAATATTGTGCTTTGTCTCATTTCATATTTTATCATCATTGCTACAAACCATATTGACCCACTAATGAGCTCAAGTGATTTTTTCAGTGAGAGGGTTAAGACTATGGACTATGATGCACCATGCACAGATAATTTCACAAACAATTTAAAAAATTAGGTGTGAATGCAGGATTTAAACTCTAGTCTCGCGTGTGGGAAACCTCTGTTCAAACCATTAGGCCCCTGCTCCATTCTATATTTTATGTTTCATATTTTAATGTAATATTGTATTATACAGAAAGAGTTTGAAAAAGTGACAGCTGCGTTACGGGCGGGCACTGTGACCAGTCCGGCGGTGGCGTCGGCCGGGGCCAGGCTGGTGGCGCGGCTACCGCTCCAGAAGTCAGTCTCGACACCCAGCATCGTGGCAGCTATCCAACCGCCGCAACCCCAGCAGCCGGCCAACGCGTGAGTTGAATGAACGGATCGATGAGTGATTGAATGAAAACAGAAAACAAAATTTTTAGGTATAGCTATGAAACTTTAAAAAGGTAGAATGAGAACTAAATACAAATGTAAGGAGTTATAATCATACATACACTCATACCCTGTCTTGTGGGTACGATGGTCACCAGACACACGACCAAGACGCAAGGTCATAATTTATATGTAACATAACTGTCTGCTCCGGTCGTCTCAAATATACGGTTTGTAAAGAAAATTGGTAAATATATAAAATAAATAAAAAACAAAAATTATGCTAAACGTTTCTCAAATGAGTTGACTTGCAAATGGTATGTATGTCTCTGTTGGATAAATGGATGATTTTGATGTGAAATGTTGATTTTATAAAATGCATGAAATTGAGTTTTTTTTTTTTATTGATGCATGTGAAATATTATAAATAAATGTCGTGAGCACTTTTGCTTCGCTCAAAACAAAATATGCACTGTACAACACCAGTTCAGATACGTCGACTGGCCCAGATTTTGTTTGTTATGCACTAGTGACGATGTCGTCAGCAGCCATACCAGCGCGGAAATTATCGAGTTGTTACTGTTATACTGATTACCAAATTATCTCAAAAATCTTGCTTGGTACTTAAGATTTTGTAATTAAGCATTTCAGTAGCTTTAAATTTAAAAATTGATTTTTCCCAAAATTTACTCTTCCGATTCGAGACAACTTTTAAAGTCCCCTAAGAAACGAAAAAAACCAGTTTCATTTATAATACATTAGAAGTTAAAACCACATAATTTATCATATTGATCTAGTAGATTTATCTAGTGGTAGTTATCGAAGTTTATTTTATATCGATTGAAACAGTAAGCATTGCCATAAAAATATCCAACACCATGATTAAATTTGAACGAATGGTTTTCAGTGTGAACAGTTCAGTCCTTTCCCATAGTTGGAAATAATCAAAAATTATTTTTACGCAAGACACACGAATTTCTGTACGTAGAAATGTGATTTTTGAAAAAAAAAAATAGTAACTTGTTAAATGAAATGTACGCGTATTGTAATAATAATAATCCTAAACCCACGCTGTAAATTCATAAGTACGGCTGGCACGACAACATCACGCACATATTGTACGTCCCGCTCGATGTTAGCTTGTCCGCGGGCGGTGCGAGCGAGACAGAGAGCGACGAGGACGCCTCCGCGGCCACGGTGGGCGCCGTGGCCCAGCTGCCGGGGAGACGGAACAACACGCATCAGGAACACTTGGGGCTACATCGACTGGCATTCTTGGAACAGTGAGTGGACTTCATTGCCATTGGATAAGATTCAATTTCCTTTGGCGGATGTTCGGCAGATCTGACGGATTTTGATGCTTAGCAGCTGGTACGTTGGTATAATGGGGCTTTAATTTAGTAATCGTGGACGAGATAAGGTTCAGTTATATTTAACAGACAGAAGACATTTGTTGGTAAGCTATATCTTCACTGTAGAATTACTCGAGTGTTACCTTAGTTCAGAGACCAGTTTTAGCAGACCCTAGTCATTAAGACTTCGGAGATATTTGGGCAGGCCAACGCCTAAGTTCAGCTCCAAGTAAGTCCACATGACTACCCAAGGAGAAGTATATCCAGGATTCACTCGTAAAGTAACGTACGGTTGGCGGCTAGTGTGAGACGCATATAGATGCAGCAACAAGGACAGGGCATACACCTGTTGCTTCTGCGTGAAACATAGCTGCAGTCGTCGGTTGTGTGTCCGTTAATCAGACACGCTTCGTGTATTTTTAAACTGGGATATGTTGAGGGTAGTCCCAGGTCACAGGTACAACTTTCTACTAGATCTATCAATCATAATCAGGACTTAACCATAGTCGGGTCTTTCAATTTGAACAAAACCTGCTTCCTTTGTATTTGACATTTGGACAAAATTTAAATGAGGTAAGATGCGCTATTTAATACATATATGTTAATATTTTGCATTGCAGGTGAATTTAAAAGAATATGTTTTTCTTACGTTGAGGGTCACGGCAGACGTATCAACAAGGGAAAGAGATCGTCGCCGTATCGACTCGAGCCGCACCGCGGTTCGTCGTGTCTCGAGGCGAGTCGATTATGATACGATTCCGATTGTGTCCGTTGCAGTAGGGAGTGTCATACAAAGGATACTGGGCGGCTCGAGTTGATGCGGAGACGATCCCTTTCCGAGTTGATGTGTGCTATGACCGTTACTCTCGTGTCATACATTACAATTGTGTGTGTGAGCATGTAATTTCACAGAGCTTTGCTTACTGTTTGTTCGTCACCGTTTGTTTTGTTTATATTATATGTTTATGATATGAGTTTTGCACGACAATAAGGGGTAAAGGTGTTTCGTGTGCAATTTTAATGTCTGTCTTGAATCGTAGGACGATTTGTATAAACATAATCAATTTAATTGAAATGTGTGTCTGTGTCCGCAGGGCGGCGTACGATCAACATTGCGAAAAGAGACGCAAACGGGGCAGCTTATTCTTTAGAAAGAAAAAGGTATGATTTTAAGTTAACACCATAATAACTCATAATATTCATGAGTTACACAGACACTTTTATTGTTTTTTTTTATCTATTTAGAAATATTTGCAGTGCATTTATCTTGTTATTGTCCATTATAAACGACCGTGTGTCCCTATACTGAAGTTATCAATTCATGTTGACTACACACGGGCCCAGAGTAGTTAGTTTGTCGACATCGTATGGCAGATGTCGCTAAGTTACTTTGATTTTTTTTATTCACACATACACATATATATATTTAATTTAAAAAGTTTTCACTGCTAAAAATACTTCAAACTAATAATACGCGGATCCCCCGTTTTCGTCGTTACGGGCAGTGAGTTGAGCATTTGATAGTCGCCAAATAAACGATTAAATAACCAATAATCGATTGGCTATTTGCATAGGAAAAATCTGTTTTGTTTTATAAATGTAATTGTTTAATGTTACTGAGGTACTGAATATGTTTCGTAGGACAAGTCTCGAAAAGCAGCCCACGCGTGGCAGGCGGCCGGCATCAGTGGCCACTGCGATTGGTGCGCTCGGCCTGTGTCCGATGCGCCCGCGCTGTACTGTGACAGTGAGTATATTTTACTGACATTTATGTTTCAAATTCAAAATATTCTTATCAACTACTTATTTTGTTAATACACTTGCGCACGTCATTTGTGTTAACCGTTTCGGAAAAATGATTTAACACTGAGGAGAAGAAACGGCGAAAGAAATTCCTCAGCACATCTTTTAAGCTACATATGACAATTACAAAGCGGTAACCTGCGGGGATGCGGCCAGTACCATCATTACTAGGCGTCTTTATCGTTTATATAATCATCTCAACAAAGACGCCTATATCTTTTGTAGGCGATATGAAGATGTAACAAAATTATGCTACCTACCTACTTCTTGCTTTAGTGACGCGAAGTCAGGTTCATGATCATCGTCCTTAAATCCCACCACTGGCCGCGAGTCTCGTCTCTTTTGTGATGCATTAACGTCACACTTCACGACACTGACCACTGGTGAAGTCGCCAGTCTTTTACCGCTTAAAGCAAGCTGTCTGAATCTGAACTATACTAAAGATTGTCCGAAGTTTTTCTATGAAGATATTGTCGTAAAGGCTCGCGGTAGATTCAGCAATAAAAACTCAACAAAGAAAACAATAAACCCGTTATAACAGAGGCGCCACTTGCGTATATATAATTTATATATGCGTATAACAGAGGCGCCACCTGCGTATACCCTGCGTACTGATCGAAGTACCTCTTCGAGGACATTAGGAGACTATCGCCCCTACGCCCGAATATCGCATGCTCGTATTTTACTGCCTGCGTCACCGATTATCCTATTGTTTTGTAGTGTTGAAATGATGAGAAAAGCATAGATTTGTGAAGAATCCAAAAAGCTTTATAAACAGAGGGCAAGGTCGCTTGCGGGTCATTCGGTTTTTCTACGAGCTAAATAGTTGCGATTGACGAATGTGCGGCTGCGACCGTTAACTAGTGTTCGAGTGTATTTTATAACATGTAATATAGTGATCCTTGACACGAAACAATATTTTATATGTACACCTGTCTAGAAATGTCAAAAGGTTCATACATAATTGTCATCCTCCGGTATCGAATACAGAAACTTTTGAACTCACGATTTATGTAGCCAAACAACATGGCAACGAGATCATGAGATAATTGAAATTTATACAGAAATTGCTCATGTTTCAGATTGCACCATGACAGTGCACCAAAACGTCTGCAAGGATTACATAGTTGAATGTAACAAACCCAAGTCTTCGAAGGTACGGGCTCATTGTAATTTAATAACTTTGTCATAATTCCACTACCATCACCGTACCACCACCACGCAGCACCAGCCATCATCACGCACCAAGGGCGTGTAATGTGCGACAACTATGACCAATGACCCACCACATTATCATTGACCACCATCATCACCGCCTCCCTGCACCATCGCACTAGAAGTGATAATTCGCATGCAAGCTAAAAATTTCTGTAATGTATTCAATATGTCAATTCACTTGCAGAGTTCAATGGGTAAATCTCTCACCGCGAGCAGTGGGAAGAGCAGCAAACGGAGTTCCGTGTCTGGACAGTCGCAAACATCGAACAGGTGAGCAATTACAATTACTACCAAATGACGGGCCGCACTAATGTCTTAAAGTAACCACAGCCGATGACATAGGGTCGAGTTGAGTAATATTGAGACGCCTCGAGAGTTGTCATTTCAAATATAAGTTGTATGGCATATAATTTGCTGCTTTATTTTTTTAGCGTGGCAGAAGAGACGTGGATTTGATAAATTGCGCTACGCTAATGCATTTCGAGTTTATTTGCGTGCGATGATGTGTATTTTTATCCTATAAATATGTTAAAATCGATTTATATACACGAATAAATGTTTTAAGGTAATCGATGTTTGTGATTTAATTATAAGAAGATACACAAGTATGTGTCACTGTGACTCTCTGTATTGTGTCTGTCCCCCCTTCAAGCTACAACTCCGGCGTGTCTGTACTGACTGTACAGTCTTGCTTTACGTCACCGCTATGTAGTTCTCGATATTGGTTTCGTTTGCCTTCGGTTTGTTTTTGTTCCCCGGTTTATTTTCTTCTCGCTTTATTTCTCGTACGCTGTCGTTATGTTTTGATCTGTTTCAAGGTACGGAATGTCTTCTTATAACGAAAATCATGTTGATTACGAGGAGGGATTGAGGCAGTGTATTCAAATTCAAAGTAAAAAAAAAATTAGTGATGAGTAAATTATGTATTATGTTTTGATACGTTCAGTGACAATTATGACACATAGTAAGTAAAACAAAAACAGTCTCATATACACATATATAAAATCCTCAATCCATCCACCAACAGGCGCGACCGTTGCGCACGCTCGTATAATCGCGCACAAAAGTACAATGGTGTACAGTCGTGCATAAAAGTAAAGTAGTGTCCATTCGCGTGCGGAGAGTACAACAGTACAAGTATTGGTGTTGGTTAATAGCAAGAAGCAGAGCGGATGCTACTCGCCGTGGCGGCGCGTGGCGACTAAACTCGGCGTTCAGTAAGTGCAGTATGCGCGGAATGCCATTGCTGCCTTTCCGACTATGTCATCGCACCATTCACCCTTCATTTTACTTCCCTAACGTTATATATGTCGTTATCAACGAAGCGCGGTGTTGCGTTATTTATGCTTAGTATAGTTTGTATAATGACGCATGCGGTTTTGCACGCAGCTGCGTTAACAATCTCCCAAATGTCGCAAATGACATGCACGTCGCCGGTGAAGGGAATTTATGAAGGCAGCTATGTGGAAACTCGCAAGGCGTATTAACGCATCACCGCATCAATGACGACCGTTATAACGCACATGTTTGAAGGAGGACCTGCACAGGCTGGTTCTGGTTGTTTCCTTGTTGTTATCTCACTGTCGATATCATCGTTGTCTTCCGTGATTTCCTTCTTCGATCAGTAATTGTCATGTTTCGATCCAACGTCAGTTGTTTAATTTACTTGCATATTTAGTTCAAACACATTTGATTTCATCCGTGTCCCTCTGATAATCGATCATTTATATTCGTATTCGCAACCATTCGATTGTTTAACTTTGTCACCCTCAGCTTCATGTATAAATCTCCGTCATTGATCAAAAAATTTGTGGAATACTAAATGAGAATGTTTTCGCGGCTTAAAATGTTCGCTATAGCAGTGGACTGAATTACACTGGTCCTTTAAGTACTACACATTGAAGTAATTAAAAAATTTAGGTAATTTAAGAATTTAAGCAATACAAGGTCGTGTAAGTATTTCAAGTCAAACATGGCGGTTTATGTACCACCATCTAAGCGTGCACCGCTACTTTTATAACGTGGGAGTGTAGTCGAGCGTGGACTTACAATAAGTAGAAAAAAATCGATTTACACTAATATAGTCACTACCATGACTTATTGGTAAATGGTTCCTTAATCAAAGCAAATAAAAAATATTCAATGGTTGCATTAGAGCGCTCACTTGAATTTTAAATAAGTATTTGACAGACTACAATTAGCGAGTCTGTTATTCTGAAACGTTTCTTAAACCAAACAACGAAAAGTCCGTTATGATCGTAACAGCGCCATCTGGTATTTTACATGAATTGATGAACTCTAAACATTTGTGACATTTGGCAATAGATGACGTTAAATTATGGAAAAGAAAGAGGATGTAATTTTTGTAGTAGAAGATAAAATATAGTTTTGTATGACAAAACTTTAATGTAAAGAGCGCTTAGGTTGAAGGTGTTTGATGTTATAAATCAATTTACAAGGCTACCTTTAATATGATTCTATTTTGTTCGTATGTCACTGGTTTCGATATAAAATTCGTTGTATGCCGCTTGTCCTTGTGCCATGGTCTCAGTAGATTTAAATTTTTACGTTACACTAATTCTCTATACACCTTTATTGTTCTGTCATAATTATATATACGAGTATATATGTATATATTTACTATCATTTGTTTCAATTAGGCTTTGACGACTTTGGTATTAGCATCTCCTTAATTAAATTATTGCGCTATTAAATTTTGAATTGTCCCAAGACCTTGAAGTACCTTTATATAATTTTTATACTGGCATCTATATTCTGTTTTATATTTTTTTTATTTAAGTTTCACATTTTATTACGTTCAGTCGGGTACAAATGATTCGTATTATCTACCGTTTACATACATATTACATATTACCTTTATATGTTTGTTTCTTTTCATTTTGTGCCTTCTTCTATAGATGGACATTTGACGCACATGTTTATTGTTCAATCCTGCAAGTGTTCTGATAACCTCATTACTGGTTTGTTCTCTCCGTTGAGTTCTTGTTCTATGCATTTTGATATATATACTTGGGTTATGAACGTGTTTGTTTTTTGACCAGGAGATATTAATATAGCGATTGTCAAAACTCAATTATATTTTAGGTTTTCATTTGCGTTTGTCCTTTCATTGGTTTTATTAAACCCTATATAATATAATTTCTTTTACATATTAGGTGCAGCGAACATCATTTTTTTTTTTGACGAAAACTTCTATTATGATTCACTGGTTTCTAAACTCATTTCAGTACTGCAGGCCTGGTATTCAGTTTATCATAGCATTGATGAGCAAAATAATATTTATTATACGAATCTCACGCCACATCCGTCGTCGGGTCATCACACATCACACACGGGATCTCTTCTAGATAGTTGTCGTATCATCCACAACGCCTTACTTGTGTATCTTTCTATCTGTCATAAAGGTAGTTTGACATTTATCTTGACAGCTGTTGTCGTAGCACTTGAATTAATTACGGCAGTATTTTTTTTTTTAAGTTTTCGACATTCTGATAATTGTGTTTGTTTATGTAAAGGACTGTTTGTTTAAAGACGTACGAGAGAGAAGCGTTATAATATTCATTGAAGTATATTAGAGTTCGTAGTAGAGCACACATCGCGAAGTAAATTTTTACGCTACGAATTGAGTTTTAGTTTAACTCAAAATTCTGTTAAAGCACGTACTAATTTCCTTCAGTGTAAATTCTCAAGCATATTTTATTTCGGTGATATTATTCGATTTTTTAAAAATATAAATCACAATACGAAACGCTCTGAACGTCAGAAAAGTGACGTCCCCAGATTCGATATTTTATATTCATGGACAGGTTGCTTTCACTCGATCCATGGCGTTTGTGGCGTGTTCGTTTCGTCCACACACAAACTTCTATATTAAACTACGATGTGAAACAATCAAATAAAAATATAATATTATTAATAAATAAAGATTAATTTGATAATAAATAATCTAAAGTATCAACCGTCTCTCGCTTCCCTAACGGGCGGTCCTAGACTTGTTAGATGTTTCAACTGTTGCGATTTCAAGTGTTCAATCTGCCCGTAAAAACGTGAGGTGTTCTAGTTTGAATTTTTGATAGTTGATTAGCTGTTCTGTCTTTCAAAATTTGCATGTTGTTTATTTGTGACTATTGTGAGTTCTGGATCGAATGCTTCTTTTTATTATTTAGGCTTTGCTGAACATTGTTGAAGATTAGCGAGTTGCCTTTGAACATTAACCTTAAGGAGATTGTATGTGATTCATTATGAACAATGAACCTTCAGTTTTGTTAAAATTACATGTCACATCGACCGATTTTGCCCCTGTCTATCATTTGACACCTGTTGTATGACGACACAGAATAATATTCAAAATACTGTTCTGAACAAATGTTCCTGCTCGAAATTTAAATTGTACGTTTGTAAGTTTGTTAGTTTTTTATATTCAATTTACAAGACTCGACATGTACGCTGTTGAATATTTTTGTGTCCAACATATTGCAACGTCTCTAATCGCATAATTTATGTTAGAAATTAACATCAAAATTCTACTAGAAATATCGAAATGATTAATGCAATATTATTCTGTGGAGTTCCACCCGAGGTAATGCGTGCCAGTTGTGAAGTTAACAACGTACGTTTGCGTTTCTAGCACGAGTCACGCGTACAATGACGACAAAGACGGTTCCGATCACAAGCATGATCAGAGCAAGTGAGTAGAACACGATGTCATAATCTTTCCTTAGCCTTTGAGCATCTATAACTTTGTCTTGGGTTTACATACAGAACAATAGTGCCAAAGATAATAAAAGCTGTGTGATTGACAGAAAAAAAGATTTAATTTTAATTTTTAAGGGGTCTTGTTGTACTCCAGAACTAAGGAATATTCTATATGATTGTTAAACAAATTGTTGTCAACTCTGTCACCAAATTGTCGTAAGGCACTTCTCCTTGTTTTTTTCATATCAATTATAATTATTATTTGTCATTATTTCTGGATGCTTTCAGGCAATATCCTATCATCTTACACATGTGCTCAAGAGTTTTAATGTATATTAAATAACTGTAGTTATACAAGTATAGCCCCAATATAGCCAATGTCAATCTCTGTTTTTAGTTAGTTCCAGTATAAATAATTTCCAAGTTTTATTTTTTTATCAGGTATGTTGAAAATCGCAAGATTTTGAATTTGCCGATATTGTGTGATTCCGCAGTGCATCAGACGACGCGTGCGCAGCGGAGTGGCCCGAGGTGTACATGACAGCCGACCAGCTCGGGGAGGAGGCGGTTCGACTCGGCTTGGGGGCTACCGAGCCGGACACTTGGGCTGCGGGAGCTCCTAAAGGGCTCGCCAAGTAATTTTCAATTTTCAGTGCTTATGACATTTTTTATTTGTTTGAATGTTTCATTGAAAATTTTAATGGAGGCACATTCTATTAAATACCGTTTATAAAATTTGTATTTTAGAACCCTCGGAGAAAGGGAGACGAAGCGACAGGAACACATATACGAATTAATACTGACGGAGAAGCATCACTGTCTCACAATACGATTGATGCAAAAGGTAACATTTTAAAAATAACATAGATGAAAAATTTTACGACTCTAAAAAAAAATTAAAGATATTAAAGATTCATATCTATTCCTAAATTACATAGTATTTGTATGATTATTTTTTAATAAATAGAAATTTAGCCATCAAGATATGCTCCTTCATGATACACAGTACTTTATGCTATCCTTTCAGGAGAATAGGACAAAAATTATTTTAATTTCAACGTCGTCATTGTATCATCACACGTAGCGTTGTAAACGATATTTTGAGTAGCTACATTTACATTGAAGTCAAAAATTACTTAAAAACAAGTTCCCTACACCTATTTACTTCTTCTTATGATTTGTTAGCTTTTGATGAGCTTTAGTCTTATCAATAACAAAGTTTTGCAAATAGATCGTTATTCAATAATTATGGTTCAAATTCGACAACTTGGCGAAAGCTACTTTGTTTAAAGTCATGTAAGGAAGTTATGTATATTGCAACACTTTGGTCCGTGAGATAGATGTTCGCGGAGGGCATGTCGCGGTTGGCGGGAGTGTCGGCGGCGCAGGTGGCGCGCATGTTCCCGCGGCTCGATGAGCTGTGGACGTTGCACGCGGCACTGCTGACGCGACTCCGCGCTCGCCAGCGGGCATCGCCGCACGTGCCCAGCGTCGCCGACATCCTCGCCGATACGTTCGCGCCGCCCCACCACTCGAGGCTGAAGGCCGCGTACGGTACGTAACGAGTACGCACGCACCACACATACACCCTGCATGAAATTGAATACAAGTTGTTTACGTCGCTGACATTCTCGGCGATACGTTTGCGACGTCCCACCACTCGCGACCGAAAGTTGTGTATAAACATACGCTCACACCTACACTGTGCAAAGGTTGTAAATACGACTCGAGACTGCTTACAGTACGTAGGGAGTGTGCACCTGCGTACGCACCAACAAGAATTATACATGATTACAGTTTGTAATCAATTACTATTCAGTTCAGTTATGTCAAAGTCTTTGCGGTTAACACTCGTAGAGTCTCCTCATCCTGATGATGCTCCGTGCCGGAGCGAAACACATGTTGGTGACGGTATGTACGTTGGTATATACTTTTATTTATCATAACTGCATGTTTTCCTTTGTGGGAAGGAGG
>DWPT01000208.1:0-28065 GCA_018251895.1 Agathymus mariae mariae
TATGGATGCATTGCAATGAAACAAACTTTTGGTATTAAGTGACGCTTATTGCAATACATTAGTGAAAATCAGAACGAAATCCGTTAAGCCGTTTCTGTGATTAGCGGGAACAAACACATAGACAAACAGACAAAAATTGTAACAGCTATTGTTTTGGGTTTTATTACGTTAATAAAGGCCCGTAAAATGTTTTTTTCATATGTCGTTCATGTACAGAAAGGGATAAGTTAGAATTTTATTATTAGTATAGATATAGATAAATAAATTTAATTTTATTATTCTTAGCAAGAAAATACTGTGTTTTGACAACTTTTACAATAACAAAATAATTTATTAAGAACGTATCCTCAAAAAGTTGTGTCGTAGTCATAAGTAATGTATATTTATTCTCATTTAACAAAGCACGGGGCCGCGGGCTTGTGGCTGTCACCTGACAAGTTCCTTTTAAGCATGTCTTTCATAATTTTCTTTCTTCTTTTATCCTTCGGAGCTCTACGATATTATCTTTTATCTGTTTGCAAAATTAAAAGTCTTTGCTGCCGTTTTTGAATAGCTCCACGTTTTCTCTCAGAGATAATTGATAATGACGTGGATTTTTCTAAACGGACGTTCGTTATGTAAACAGAATTCTCAGCACTAAAACGTTTACGCCCGGAATGCAGTATAATTAAATTCTCAATGTAAAATACTTGTTTTATTATCCTCATAATACAGATAAGCAGCTAAGATTTAAATAATTTTAATGACAAAATGGCCATCGAGAAATGCTTCTGGCCACTTCTAATTGATGGCGTTGGATGTATAAATACATATACTATATTCACACTATGCATTTTAATGTGATAGAAATTTTGCATTATAGTAAGGTTTTTTCCCTTTGGCCCATTACGACTGCTTTACACACATGATCATCTAAGTTGGCGGAAGATCGTCCTTTGCTAAAAGTAAAAATTATTTAAATAACAAAATTGTACCTCTAACGATACTAAACAATTGCAATAAATAACCGTCGAAGTGATATGGTTTCGGTATACATAGATTTCCCCGACGGCGATTTAATTATCGGGCCAATAATGTCAAATGAATCTGTTTTGACCGGCCATAATACAATTTCTGCCAATTACCAGTTGTAAAAACGATGCCTGCCTACCGGCGTATGTAATTCGTATCACTCGGCTGTATTTTACGCGGTTTTCTTTGTCATTCGATTGCCATAGTGAAAATAATACTTTATTGTTTCGGTTGTAAATCGTATATCGTATATTGTTATATCTTTCAGTGCTTTTATAATTTGTAAATAAAAAAATGAGCTATTATGTGGTTTGGTTGACCGTATCCACGTTAATTACATAACCATGAAGTCAGTACATAGTACTCGGATAAAATAGAGGAATCATTCTAGGGATTTTATTACAATCAAATATGGTATCTCAGTAATGTCACCTGACATTGTTTTCCTAAAAATATTGTTTTTTCATAATCTCTAGAGTATATGATTTATATTTTACAACTAAAAGTATATTAAGTAATAAGTTTTCAAAAATATTTTTGTGTATAAAATAATTGATCAATTACATAATATAATTTAGAACTCATATCGCTGGTGTCATGGAATAACTTTGTAATTGTAAAATCTAAATCTTACGGGACAAATCTTTAGGTATATTTTCAAAATTGGGCAAAACCTGTAAACAATTTCTTTACTAAATGAAAGTTATTTAAATTATCTATTCTATATAAATGTCTCATGTATTATCTAAATAATGTATTGACGAAATTACTTTATCTTTTTCGAACCTGCGCGTCGTGTCGTGTCGTATTACTGAACATAAAATAATATATTCAGATAATACAACAATAGACTATTTAAATGCTATATATTGATATATAATATTGAAAGAACAAATAGGGATTTTTTTCACAAAAATAGTACTATTTCATTCAGCCAATGTTTCTACACTGTTTCAACACTGTTTATTAATCTGAAAACCGTAAACAGTAGATCGACAGTTATATAACGTATGATTACATTGTTCTTTCACCCAAATATTACCAAGATTTGTCAAAATATTAGTGGCACCAGAGACGATATGTTTAAGGTGAAAATCAAGCAGTGGTCGGATCAACTTTATTTCCAACCTTTATAAAGTATAAATCAGAATTATCAACGCCTTACACTACTGTTTATATACGGTGGAACAGGAAGTCTCTCAGTAATAAGAGACATTTAAAAAGGAGTTTTGATACCGTAATAATGACTAGGTGCGAATTAAACACCAGACACTAGGTGCACTGGAATTATTAAATAAATATTTTTTTTCATTTTAATTTGTAATAAAGCAATTCTCGTTTCAGAATTGGATATCTATAATTATGGTTGATGTTAATACTGAAAATAAATTGACTCCTAGAATTTGTGTAATTTGACATCGTTCTATGGAAAAAGAAATTTTATCGGAATATGTAATAACTATGACAACTCTGCCAACGAGAGGTCCCGAATTCGATTCCCGGCCGGGACAGACATTCATGTGCCAGATATTTTTTTATTATCCGGGCATGAGTGTTTGTAATGTCATATTTGTGTATATATATATATGACCTGCAACACAGTGTGAGTGTGTAAACGTTCATTTATAAGATTTTTCAGTAGTTAAACATAGTTTCATTAATATTTCGCAACATCTCCAACTCTTCAAAACTTTAATTGTCGAGTTTTATCTGGAATGAACTCGTCGCATAACCTCTCATCCGTTAAACCGACTGACTGTTAAATCGACTGTTAAAGACATTTTTATACAAACATAAACAACAGTAACACAAGTAACAAACAGTAACAAGCACCACGAGCAAGACATACGCCACTCTGCAACTTAAAAAATCTATTACTTCCTGTCTATAACTTGTAATTAATTTTTATAATTTACCCTACAAAAAACATGTTCTTTGTTGTGTGATTTTTGCTTACATTACAGTAAAACATAAGGAATATTGAGAATTAATTATCTGTTGAAAGAGTGACATATTAACAGGCCATAATTATGGTATTTCATTAAATGATATTAACAACTTTAACTGTTAGTAATATAATTAACTAGGTAATAATTGTTTCAACTGCGTAATATAATTATTGTACTAATTGTTTAATGTACTTTGATATCTGAACTGTTACAGCTAAATTTTGGTTGTCTAGTGTTTTTCGGCTCCTAAGTTATTTAACTTTAAATAACTAACTTCCATTGCTCTTGAATACAGCTTTACGTAACTAAGCTTTACAAACTAACGACAAAGGCTACTACGAAACGCACTTGTACTTATTATTTATACACGCTGTACATTACATAGCTCCAGCAATATTGTCATCTTACGTGAATTAATATACGAAAGTGATAGGGTTTTTTGTATCTGGTAGATAATACAGTTCTGCTAGTATAAACTGACTCTTATTAAAATGTTTCACGACGCGGAAGGAAGGCAATTATTCCTACGGTTAAGATCTTTTTGCCGATAACATTAATTTAACATCATAACAGAATTGTTGATGAAATTGAAATATATACTCAGAAATGTTGTCAAGATATAAATATATTATATACTCATTTCCTAGTATTCCAATAAGATTATTTCCATGTGCACTGGTAATAACAGAGACGAGTGAGATAATCTTCACGTTATTATTACGTCACAGTGGTTACAAAGATGTCTCAAAGTAACTAAAAATTAAATTTTAGTTCGTATTCCTGCTAAACTGGTCCTTTATATTGTAAAACTTATTACAATTGACTATAACATAATACACATAGTGCAGAACCTTCACAATCTACAGAAGTAAATTACGGTTATGCTTCTTTGTATTTGAACGTGTTAGCGGCCAATTAGATTGCACGAGGGACCTTTCTCAGTAATTGAGAAGACCAAGTGCGCGTGGAGAACTCTAGTGACGAACCCAAGTTCGGATTATATTATACTACCCAAAGGCCCGAGGCTAAACTATTGCTATCCGACAATTACAATTGGAACCGAGCGCTTAATGTGCTCTTCAAAAGCGGAATAATTGTACTTGCATGCGAGAGTATTTGTTTAAAATAACGAGACAGTGAATATTATAATTTTGTTAATCTTAAACACATAACCAACGGCATTGTAAATTAGAACAACAGTGCATTTTACATTAAGCTCTTGATTAAAACACAAACAACCAAATCGCAAATGGATTTTCACTATTTAATCAACACCCCCGGGTGCTTGAAACAACACGAAAACGTACGTAACGCGTCAACATTCTGTAAGTATTAATTAACTTAGCAAGAACAAATACAAACGGAATACAGATTTAATACACTTCTGTGTGTTCAAACAACACAAATAAACGATACGAGTGGTAAAAGATAAAGCCTTTATACGATTTGATTAAGAAAACTATATCAGGTTACCTATTTACCACATGTTTTCATTTTTACAATTCTATGTAAATTAGTTAATGAATCCAATAATTTGATTCAATTTTCGATGGTGTCGAATTCGTTCGACCGACCACCGCACTTTCGTATAACTTGATATACTAACTATACATTATCGTTAATGTCTTGCTGTGGTTTACAATAAAGAGTATTATTAATATCTGTTAAACTTGATTTAAAATGTGTTTCATCAAGTTATCACAGCAAAACGCTGTGATCAGCGATACTTAAAAATCAAACTTTCTTTGTGTCAAAGCCGATAACTGCTGCTGGTAAGTCTTCGCTCCCGCCCAAAGTCATCCATTACTTTAAAGTCATCACAGTCGCGTTACCGGCTAGGAATTTGGTCAAACTTATTCTTATTAATCCTTAAAATAGATATTTCCTATACATATCAAAGAGAGGAAATGACTTATTATTACTTCATGATCTAGAAATTTTGGAGCTGCGGCATTTTAAAGATTTGAATGGGAAAAAGAATTTACTTAAAAAGGTTTTTTATTTAGTCTTATTGTTGTGAAATAGCCTAAAACCTTTGTGTATAGAGTCTTATAATCGAAGGTCTAATGACTTAAAAGTTATTACAAATAGTTAATACAGATTCTTTATTAAGTTTAGGTTGTGTAAAATAAAAAGAGAAAAGTAATCATAAAATTATTTATAAAACAAAGAAAAGATTAATCCTAACCTACTAACTCTATATGTAAATTAAATTTTAACTTTATCTGTTCAAAAGATTCCAAGAATATCGGGTGTGGTAGATTAACCAAACGGACTTCCAAACATGCTAATTCAAGGATCCATAACAATTTTATTTGACATCCTATTCATGTTGTCTCTGACGGTACCATTCTACCAACCAGTGGCATGTCAATGAAATGAAATGAAATAATATTTATTCAAAGTTGGTTTTTACAAACACTTTTGGAACGTCAAACTACGCCATCGCTTCAACAAATCCCTACCGTGAGTGATCTTAGAAGAAGAAGCGGCAAGAAAACTCTGAATGAATTAACCTGACTTAATCAGACAGTATTCATCGAGTTTCTAATAACCTTTTCGCGTAACACCTTTGACGTGAGCCTTAAATTTACAATATGGCATTTCTATCAATCGTAATGGAATTTTATCATGAATATTCACATATCTGCCTACGATAGAACCACCAGTTTTGCTTAGTCTGAAGTTTGGAACTGAGTTTAGCCTTATTCCTATTATTGATATTGTAAACATTACTGTTCCTAATAAAACTATCAAAATATTTTTTAACGTACATAATATTATCTAAAATACATTGTGATGCTACAGTTGATATATTAAATTCTTGATATATAAATTTCTTTAAAGAGATCTCTAAGGGAATCCCTGGGACTGAGGTTGTAAATGGTGCGTACTGCTCTTTTCTGTAATATATTATAAAAATCGACTTAATATCAGCAGCTAAGCCTCACAACAACAGACCATAAGACAACACGCTGTGAAAGAAGCTAAAATAAACTAATCGTGCTGTTTCTACATCCGTTAAGAGCCTCTTCTTAACAGCGTCGGCAGCAGAGCTAAGTTTCCCTGACAAGATTTCAATATGAGAACTCCACTGTAATCATGAGTGTGTAGTGATTCCTGTGATAGTAGAATTTACTAGTTCAAGCACTTCCTTATTTATAACAATATGAGTTGGCACTTGTTTAACATTTGGTAAAGTGAATTTTATACATTTCGTTTTTTTAGGGTTTAACACAAGGTTATTACATGTAAACTAGTGTAACACTTGCGAAACAGTATTATTTATATCGTCAAAACATTGTTTTCCCCTATCTACCTTAAAAAGTAAGGAGGTCAGGAGGAATCAGCAAACAATACAGTTTTACACAAGTCCCTAGTGAAATAAGGAAGATCATTATTAAAAATAGTAGTGGTCCTAATATTGATCCTTGAGGGACTCTCATGGTAATGTTTGTTTCTGAGGATTCTTTACCTTTCATAACTAATTTTTGAATACACTTAGGAAGATAAGATTTTATAAGGCTTACTGACTGTGTGGAGACACCATAGTGCCTAAGTTTATTTATCAATATTATATTATGGTCAAAGGAAACGAACGCTTTTGAGAGGTCACAGAATATACCAATAGCATTCTGCTTGCACTCCCAAGCATCAAAAATGTATTTTAGGAGGGTTATGCCTGCATCAGTGGTATTTTTTCCTATAGAAAAACGGAACTGATTAATGTGAAATAATTTGTTTATTCTCAAGCATGTTTGTTGGATATTTACAAATCAAAGATAAATTTTATGAAGCCAGTCTGTGGATTGCTAGCTAGTTGAACAGTCTTACACTCTATAGTTCTAAGAAGAAACTAGAGTCAGACAATGGGAGTGAGAAAATAATGGACAGTGACGAAACAGCACTTCTTTATACAAACGGATATCACTGTTATTAATGAACTAACAACATCATCAGCTGTATATACTTATATGTAATTATAATAAAAACGACCACCATGAAGACCTATGAACCGAAAAAAAATTTTAGTCACATATAAATCTGTTCCGATGTAGAGATCCCTCGTTGCCGCTAGTTTTATACCAACTGAGCTACAGGATCATTACCGTTTAATTATCTGCATCACGATTCATGACCAGTTTCATAAATTTTTCAAATATTATTGTATAACGAATATGATTGTTTAAATTTGTATTCATTAATTAAATACATGTTGGGCATGATTGGTGTTAACTGCGATAAAAATGGATACTTCATGAAATAAAGCATATTTATGAATGCTATTTATATGCTATATATATTTATATGTACACAATTGAGTTTGATTCGTTTATTGTATCAAACATGCATACACATGGGTTAACTGGTAAAAAAATCCACGAGGCATTAACTCCTTAACCTTAACCATTATAAATATTCTTTTAGGTATTACCATAAAAATTAAACAAACAGATGAAAGCTTACAATAGAAAGTAGCGCGTTCCACAAGCTAACCGCCTGAAGGAAAGGAATTGAAATAAAAGCTGGACTTATGTGAAGGTTTTCAGGTACGACCGGCATGATACACCTCTAGGTATAGCATCTCCAGAATGAGTAAGGTAAACCGATTGTGAAGATAAATAGAAAAAGAAGGGCTATGCATGATCTTTAAGGGTAAACACAAAAGTCGAGCGTTCCTGCGAAGTCAGTTTGAGAGCCACTTCAGATCCTTGCGAAATTAAGATATTCGATCGATCTTTTTGAGCTTGAAGATAAAACAAAACAGTGGCTTCCAAAAAACAGGGATTAAAATAGCTGATTATATATTATTTAATGCGTGGGCTAGTAAAATTTTAGTTCTGAAGGGCAGGAAAATTTGAAATCTTCTGGTGTGTATCGTTACGATGTACGCTTTTCAGGATAAATTTCTTTCAAATGACATAAGCTTTAGGAATACCATAATAGCAATCGGAAGTTAAGTGATGGTAGGTTTAAATGGCTACATTTGTATTTGCTACCAATTATTATAGCCTGTGATTTATCAGAATTTACTAGGAGTCCATAAAATCTGGACCACTTACAATTGAAACTGATAAAATTGGAGTTCACGGTGATACAGTTGTAAGTTTGCGTAAAGATGAAAATTAGATTAGATTATATTAGTAATGGAGTTAATGAAGTGAGAAAACAATAAAAGGCGTAAGGCGCCACCCTGATGAATGCTCGTGGTTAATCATTAAGGTGGACACGCTGCAATCGACTGCGGAGATAAGAACTAAGCCACGCAATGGTGGCTGAATATATAAAGGGACACGAGAATCTGAAGTAGAACATCTAAATCTTTGGAGTTGAATATACTGCTAATATGGAAGGCGGGTATCTATAATAGTAAACCTGACGAGTTCTGGAAGTGTTAAACCAAACGTTCTAAACCACAAAACTGAACTGGTTCTGAACCAAAGGTTCTAAAAAGACCTGAACATTTTCAGTTTTCACACACATTCACACTAGTTAAGTTCATTTGACTGCTTATTAATTTGAGGACCGTATCCTGCAGCTTCACGTTCTGGTTTTGAGGAAGACCAAGAAGATTTACATACAGGTCATCCTTACCATCATTGACAGCCAGAAAGTTTCTTGGTAAGAGTGCTAAGATCAGGTGTTGGAAGAGATGCAGTAAATCCAGTGGCCTTCGCAAACTATTATTCGATTTCGTGCAAGTGGGTATTTAATAAATTTCAAATTTGACGAGATTGCTGGCAAGTTACTGAACCATGTTTGTAAGTAGTGTATGTAGCACAGTGTTGTTGTGGTAGAAATAAAAAGATATTATCTATGGCGAATTAGGTTGACTTTAGCAAATTTCTAAACCATAAAACTTTCTAAGTTAAATTAAACGCTAATTAATTGAATACATTTTGGAAAAACTTTAAGCGTGTACTTAGTATTCAGTTCGCGTGTTTACGTTACACCTACCCGCGTAGATTTACTGAATGGTTACTTAAAGTCATGGAGCTAATAAATATAAATATTTGGAGAATGTAAACAGTAATGAGTTACCAAAACTTTAATTGTGGTGATATAGTCTAATTTTTCTTTAATTTATATTTATGATATTCGTCCTTTCTTGGGTCAGGTAACTATATCATGTACAGTAGACTCATGGTAAGTCTTATTTCATAGATAGACTGACAGACAGATTTATCGATTAACAGAGGTTGTCGATTAATTTAAATAAATGAGGAAATTCATTATTCAGAGTAATTGAGTTATACAACGATATTTAAAAGGACTAGTGTTAACGATTTGTTGCTAGTGTATCAATACTTAGTGTTTCAAATACGACTATAATCATTGAATAACATCTGTATACTTTCTTCTTATTCATAACACCCAAGCTTCTCAATAGGTAACAAACAAAATGAAAGAAAATCAATCGACAAACAGAGAAGAAACGGGCAGTGAACTGATTTTACTTTGCATATTTTTATAGAGATTATTGTGTAATTATCAAGGTACGTGATTATTTTTTGAGGTCTCACAATCTGATGATGATAACTGAAATATTTTAAGTTCGTATTCTCTGTAGACGAATTCTTAAAAAACGCAAATGAGATGCAGAAATGGATACAGAGACTACAAGTTACTTTTTATCTATTCCCATAGCTTGTAAAATAGTATATACGCTTCTCGTAAGAAACGTAAATATCGATGAATAAAAATATTTCAGTTGTAATAATAATGGAACCCGTTTAGTTTATTTTCAAACGTATCATTTTAAAATATCTTAATGTTCAGGAACACTAATTAATTTAAAAATTCTACTAAATTTTAAATTAATAAATAAATAATTAAATTTAAAAAATATACTTTATTTATACCCATATAAAAAGAAATCTATAGTAAATATAATTGTGTTTCTTAAAGGAAAACTCTGATGTTTTACGTCATGTTTTAAATTTTTTTTTAATCCCTTACTTGGAAAATTCCAACGGTAACCCCTCACACATGCATTCGGAATTTCTTAATGATCTAGTCGACAAATCAGCAGACAAGCTGCCAGTTGGTAACATCTCATCATCCCCCATGGCTTTGACGATCCAAAAGTAAACGGGATTCAGCATTTACTCGCCCCCCGATACTGTGACCGCAACCATTCATGAAACGGGACTAAATTTGGCAAAATATCCTACTACCACCCGACCGTTGGGATTAAACTGGATGCTACAAAGCCCAACGAGCTTCAACAGGAGAGACCACTCTCCATATCCTTGTTCGATCTTTTGTAAGGTGCACCGCGAACAAAGGAGATAATAAACAGAATAAACAGAAGCGCAAGTGATCCTCTAAAGTTTGTATACATATACATCTAATGTATGAATGATTATAAATATAAATACAAAATATATATTTATATGTATAATCATTCATACATTTATTAAAGCAAGTGTTTAACTAAATTGATTCACAACATCTCCGCAACTGAACTTTGAACAAGAAATCCTCCAAACTTTGAGTTAACCCATAACTGGCGATCGGTAAATCCGCATTACGATCAACCCTACAATCATTTGTGAAAGGTCGATTCGATTCCACATGAATATCATAGGGTAGAAAGTAGAACCGATTGTTTTAATCAAGGGATGCAGCTTAATATTAGTCAGAGAGACATCAGCAACTTAATTTTCTAGTTAATTAAACAAGGCTATGTCTACAGTGAGAGCGAATAACGAGATAAGATCGAGTTTGTATTAAACATTGAGGATATACTCAGCCAATTATTTTAGCAATTATTAGTAAATTTAAAATGCATAGTATATGTAATGCATGATGTTTAAGGGTCTTTGAACCAAACTAATAAAACTGGTCCAATGACTTCGAAGTTGTTGATAATGACGTCAGATCTTATCTACCAATTTCATCAAATTCAACATCTTTGTAATACCTAGTACTAGTGCTATTCTGCTAGTACTCTAGTATGAAATGGTTGAAATGCTTTATGGCACTAAGTGTCTATGTATGTTTATGAACTGTGGTGACTATTAAAGTGCACACGGCAGTTACATTAATGAAATGAATGGTCGAATAAAATAATATTTATTCAGGGTTGGTTTCTACAAACACTTCTTGAATGCCAGACTACGCCATCGCTTCGATAAACCTCTACCGTGCATGGACCCGAGAAAAGAGGCAACAAGATACTTTCTTATCTACTCTCAGTTACAGAAAACACTATTTATAGATATAAAAAAAACTCCTGCGATATAAAGTATATATCTGTATATTTAAAGTTATCATCTAGTTTGTAACAACCTTCTTCGTAAAAATTATGTTGGCGTAAATATTTGATTTACAGTATAGATTTTTCGTCAATTCTAACGAAACTTAATTATAAATATTTACACATCTACCCATGAAAGCCCCCGGTTTTACTTATTCTAAAATTTGGTACGATCAGTTTAGCCTTAGTCCTAGCACACCTATGTTTTGAACATTACTATTCTTAAGAAAACTATGAATGTACATAATATTACATAAAATGTATTGTGATACGGGAATTAAAGCATTGATTTCTTTTATGAAATCTCAAAGCGAGTCCTGAGGCCTGACGTTGTAAATGGCGAGTATTGTTATTATCTTATTACAAAAATCGACTAAATATCAGCAGCTGAGCCCTGCAACAACAAATCAAAGGACACCATACTATCAAAGTAGCTAAAATAAACTCATGTTACTGTTTCTAAATCAATTAAGAGTCTTACTTTCTTAACTGCGTAAGCAGTGGAGCTAAGTCTCCCTAACAAGGTTTTGATATGAGAACTCCATTGTAATCGTAGTCTATAGCAATGCCGAGAAATGTGGTTCAATTTACTAATTCAAGCACATCCTTATCTGTTAGTTGGCACTTATCTTGTTTAACATAAGGCTTTTACATATAAACCTGTGTAACACTTACAAAACAGTATTATTTACATCGTCAAAACCCTATTTTCTTCTACTTTAAAAATTAACGAGGTATTACCAGCAAACAATATAGGTTTACTACACATGTCCCTAGTAAAAATGGAATAAAGTTTATATATATTTAAAATAGTAGCAGTCGTAATATTGATCCTTGCGGCACTCACATGGAAATGTTCCTTTCTGGGGATTTTACTCCATCAGTCAATAGCAAAAAGTCAGACCATAATGGTTGTTGAACAAAAACCTTATGTCGGATTGCTACCCCTAAACCCAAATCTTATTCTTCGTTAATGCAGAACATACGTTATGAATTTTATTAGGTTTAATCCATCTTTAACATCACAAGTTCGTGGTGCCTGTTGAACATCATACGAGTCATTGGCGGACTATTGAACTATTTTCCTATTTCTTATAGACCTTAGAAAGGGTTATAGTTATAGCCTTTAAAAATTATTTTTTTGAGTTTTTGTCTGTCTGAATACTAAAACTACTGAACAGATTTTAATTATTCTTAGTTTATTTGCGACTTATTCTATGGGTCAAAATTTGGGATTTTTTATCCCTGGAAATGGTTCTTTTCACGAAAGCGAAGCGTGGGCGTGGCACTACTGTTATTGGTATTATATTGTATTTGGAAGTATTTCCTTTCAGTCAGAAGTTAATAGACTCTGTACTGTGAAGTCTAATTCACGGTAACGGTGGATTTTGATGTGTATAGTAGTATCGCCTTCTATCTTCATTTAACCGTGAAGTATTTGAGGTACATATTATATATTGACATACATACATATTATACATAATATGGTCCTACACCTCCTTTAGTGGTAAAGCGACAGCAACGGCTTTGAAGTTACTAGTGACCATGAACAGTGATGAACATTTACCACTTACTTACTAGTGTTCGCCTAGTACTGGAAGTTTAGAAAATATTGTTTATTGATAACACCAAAGCTCATCAATACCAACCAAACAAACCAATTATAAAATAAACCCAAAGCACAGAACAGCATTGAACTGTTTTTTCTTTACCTACTTAGGAGTATATATGAATTATAAAATACAGTACCTTGAATTATCATTTTAAAGTTTTCAGCAAAAGCAATGGTTAATAATGATCACGAAATATCAGATAAACTGCATGCAAATAAAGGACAATATTTAACTTCCATCGATGTTTCGAATATATATGATTGTTTATTTGTTATAGAATAATTTTGGTATATACCAATTAAAAATGAATTATAATTACTCGCTTCAACGAAGGATAATAACAATTAATTAATAAAATTAGGTTTGGGTACGTGACAGTTCCTTCATTCCGTATTTAACCAGAAACATAGTACTTTTGCCATTCACGTTGAGAAGATTGTGGTCACATTTAAACAGTTATACATGCGTTGACACGAGACTGAACGTCTAATACAGGGTAATTCATGGACCAAGTTTCAAAACCCTTGGTAAGGTTTGAAAATTGCTGAAAAAAATAAAAACTGACATGAATTTTAAATTATTCGTTTATCGCTCCCCATATTGAATACTGTTATGGCACCTTCGTTATCCACATTCGAAGGGAATTATGTAATTTGCTACGCCTAGTTGCCATAATGGGTTAAATACCTGATCTAGCTTCAAGGGTTTCGGATTAAAGTGGAGCAGGTAATATGAACTGCCAATATAACTCGGTATTTGAACTATATGAGAAGGAAATTTGTATTACCTCGCAAGAGAAACGTTTTGTAAACGCCATGTAAATCCAAAATTACGTTTTGTTGATTTGATGACGTAAAGGTTTTTATATTTTCAAGTGCGATAGATTTCTCTATTGTGTATACTACAATAAATTTTATGACTAGTAGAAAGTTAGTTCTTAATTTAGTTTCTCTTCAGAAAAACTACGTATTACGCTTAGAAATAACACCTGCATTGTTTTAGGACTGGGTTTTTCGCGTTCCATGAATAAGAAATTTACTAATCTGTAACTGTTTTATTTATGGACAGATTGCAATGAAACGATGTTTAACTATTAAGTGAAGCTTATTGGAATACATTAGTGAAAACTGCAACGAATCGTTGCAGCCATTTCTAAGATTAGCAAGCACAATCGTGCAGACAGACCAAAAAAAAAACTCAATAAAAGCCAATAAAAGTCCCTTATAATAGTTTTTCGCATTTTATCCTTTATGTAGAAAGTTATCGGTTAGTTTCATTATATGTATACATAACGACTATGTATGTTGTACATTTTTAGTCAAAAGTAATTTGACATTTGACTGTACGTCATAGTTTTGTGAGATGGTACATATACGTTCCGTTAACTTAATTCAATGGTTCGTATCTAAATTCCGAGTACTACATTAAAATACTCATGAACTTGTTTTAGTAATACATTTCCAACTGCCCTCTCTACTCTTTAATCAAAGTAATAACAAAACTTTTTAGTACAACACATACCACCCACCGGTATATATCACACATCCATCTCAGGAAACTATGAGTTAAGTTGGAGGAACTTGTTATAACCCCAAACTGAAAACGTGGCAATAACTAAGGATTAAATTCCGCTTCTCAATCGAAGTTTAACCAAACAATACTTGGCAGTCCGAATACACTAGTGTATCAAGGCTCTGTTCGAACTCAGTGTGAGTGCACAAATGTCTTTAGAAGAACCAACTTTTTCGATTCATTACAACTTTCAAGACTCATTCTGTTAGGCAGCGTGCTCACTGATCAAGTGAGATAAGTCAAGAATAACTTTATTTAATGGATTATTTTAAATGAACATAATTTGTTAAAAACCATATTAAAATGAATGATTTATCTCTCTCGTTCAGCAGACAAGTAATTTTTATTAGTGATAATAAGAAAGTGAAAATTCACCGTTACTTCAAAAGTATCAACTAATTGTTGAAATGGATTCTGGAGTACATTTTTATCTCAAGTTCAACAAACTGACTAACTGTTACATACCATTTAGACTTTGGTTAGTAACTGGAAAGGTTTGGAAACCTGTCAATATTCTATTCGCTATCTTTTCTTTAATAAAGAATAAATAGAGTACATGTTAGTGAGATAGAGAAATAGCAATGTATATAATTTGCAATGCACTAAAATTGTGAGATATATATACTAATATAAGGTACATATGTTTTAACTACTAAGCATACATATTATATTTTAAAATTAAAAGGTATTTTGAAAATACTACATATAGAAGAAAAATAATTACTTGTTAATTACTTTTTGATTTATTAAGCCTCTTTTTTTTTTCAAATTATAAACATATATTTACCATAGATAAAATATTCCTGAACAATTGTGAAGTTAAACATTAACCTATAAACCTGACACACTTCCGTAACATTAAAATTGCGACATCAGAAAATCAGCCATGAACTAGTTTCGATTTCCAATGAAGACGATACCCAGGGGATTATTAACAACAGTCACAAATTGAGTAAGATTTGTGAAATATTAAATTAAATCATTGAATGACATTTAAATCGATAATAAATGTTCAGACATTGACGGCGTTACTTCAGTCAGTGGGGATGTTTCCTGTGGAGCCAGGGCCTTGATTTCAGTAGAAACAAAAGATTTTATAATAATGAATAAACATACTTTAAATATATATCATCTTTATTTCTGTATTTATTACTGACACACATCATTGTGTATTGTGTCAAGTTTGTGACTTATTTATCTATACTAATAATATAATTCTAACTAATCGCTTTCTGTACATGGACGGTGTAAGGTAAAAACATTATTAGGGGATTTTAGTAACGCAGTATAATCCAAAACAATAGTTGTTAGAATTTTTGTATGTATGTCTGTGCGTTTGTACCCGCTAATTTTAGAAACGGCTTGACCGATTTCGTTCTGGTTTTCACTAATGTATTGCAGTAAACATCACTTAATACTTACAGTTTATCTCATTGCAATCCGTCCATAAATAAAAAAGTTATGAATTAATATATATATTTCTAAGTCACAGAACGAGAATAACCCAGAAGTAAGGTAGTTTCTCCCCAGCGAATCGAGGGCATTTGCTAGTATTATATTTAAATGTCTGTCCCTGTCAAGAATCAAACCAGATCACAAGTTACATCAGTGTAAACTCTCCGTTATATTCCATTCGTGTCGATGGGTATTACTCGGGTACCGAAGTGGATTGAACCGGCTTTATTACAGCTAACCCATTCTTCGTTTTTATGCAATTACCAATATAGTATTCATTTGAGGAATTACTAGTACAGAGAAAATTATATACTTTTTATGCTAGTTGCGTTGAGAACATATACAAAGATTAATCACAAACAGTTACGACTCAGTAACAAATATTTAACAATCCCAAAAATGTCTCGGTTTCGCTCGGTGACGACTAACAAGGCTACTATTGTTGCTCAAGTAGCCTTGAAAGCACTTGTTGGAAAGTTTTTTTTGAATTTTAAACTTCATAAAACCCTAAGGTACTCTGGTAAAAATTCAGGATATCAATCTATTTAACCAACTTTAACAAAGGAGGAAGTACTTAATTATCTTTAGATTTCTTATGTTTGTTACCTCATGATTCCGTTTTTTTATAAACAGATTTGGAAAATTCATTTTTGAAGAGACTATACTCTCCGTTTAAACTAACCTAAACTTGAAAAAAAAATCCAACCCTAGGGATGAAAAATAAAGAGATGAAACCAAAAAATCATCTTCTTCAAATTGAAACCGATATTTTATTGTTACAATATTTGCTTGTTTCATTTTATTTATTTTTATCTTTGAAACAAAGCAAAAATCAAGATTTTTGTTATGTTATATGTAATACCAAATACAAACACGAAATATGTTAGGATCAGATGGGATCGGAGTTAAGCGTTAACTCATATAAAATAATTAAAAATAAAAATATGAAGAAAAAGAGTAAAAAATGATCTGCACGTCGAGGCGATAAAAACGATGCTTGGCATCGGTATCCTTCACCACTTTTTTACCTATTACAAGAACATTAAGATCGTCCCTCCTAGTTTTTACACGGTATTAAGACATCAATCTTACAAGAAAATAGTAAAGCTATTTGGAAGGGCGCCAAGCAAAAACAATAAAACCGGAGTCTTGGAGAAAATAAAGAGTTCGAAAATTCATTTAGGCGGAGTTCACGAAGATGTTGTTTACAAAAAATATTGGAGTTTTCAAGGATCGTACCAATTCTGTAACCTATATTCGTTGTGAAATCCTAATGTGATTGGGTGTAATGTACTATTATTGGAAGTCTTTTCCTTATTGTACGTTTTAGAATAAAAACCCACTTATTATAAATCCCTATTTCGGCGAAAGCCTAGCGTCGAATGTGAATGTATGCGTTTCAATGTAAACAGAGAAGAATATGTGCGAACTAGAGTAAACCAATCCAAATCTTTTTTTTTCATTGGTCCTGATTGAGGTTAATTTGAAGTTCCGCTAAATCATCATCATGACCCATGATTGCCCCAATATCTCCTAACCCTAAAACCGTAGTTGAGCGCGCTGGCCAAGTGGGGGTTAGCAATAATGCGAGGTATTACGCAATTCGCAAGACGCATAATACGCCAATTATTAATTGTCCATTAAATAAAGAAGCAAATTGCCAGCTCGCTGGGAGCTGGCTTGCTTTTTTCAATAAATAGGTTGACTATTATCAAGTATGTCTGATTTTAAAAAAGTATTTGTGTGTGTGAAGTTTGTTGTCATGAAGTTTCAGGAAAGATGCGTGTTTTAAATCCAACGTCATAATATGTAAAGTAGATTTCGATATAGGAGCTTGTAAGCATCGATTCCAAGTGATTTAATTAGGTCGAGGGGTATTTTAATTAATGGACCTTTGTTTGTATGTGATAAAACATTTGATTTAAATATGAGATTATCCATAATATCAAAACAATAAAGAAAATACAAGTATTTTAATTCCCCGTGATTCCTTTTGCTATTCTGAAATAGTCGTTGTGATATATATTCTTACACCATAAAAATATATTTGTAATTTTTTAACATACGCTATAATAACTTCTAGACGTAAATACTTCGATGTTGGCTTTGCAATGAAATCAGTACCAAAAGCAGACAGCTCAAAGCACGGTACAATTATTCTAATCCGTCGATGAGTTGGATTTTTTGTTTCCAAGACATTATCCGACAACGGTTTCATACATAAAAAAATATCAACAAAAATATCCAAGTTTACAGAGATATTTGCACAATAAACAAACGTTTCATTTAAATCTAATTCTAAAACCGAATGGTTTTTCTAACAAGAATGTCAGCCCACCGGAGTAACTGACACAGAAGCAAATGTCACCAGTACTAATTGTACCGAGACCGTGGGACCCCGGTCACTGCTGGAGCGAGAAATTGTATTAGCTCGCAATAACAAATGCCACTCTATGTCAAGGAATTAAAGTATACGACGTAGGATGATATACGGTGAATAAAAATCAACCTTGCGTACAATCTATTAAGGTCTTATTCGTCATAAGTATGTTATCCCTACGCACAACTACGCGTAACTATATCTGTTCGTACCGCGATAATATTTTTTATAAAATTCGAGACACGAGCTTATTTCGTTTTTTCTATTTCTTTTTAGTGCTGTGACTCAAATATTCAGTCTTTGATTATTTTGATACTGAAATGTTTTTCCTAGAGGTACACTATTTCAAATCCACTGATAATAAACGAATTGTTATTTATTATTTAATATATTGCTAAAGCTGAGACTAACATGTATATTCGACGGTCATGCTTAAGTACTTTTTGCCTCAGGAACAAAATGATCAATTAATAAATGATTACCTAAATAAATATTATTTATTCGTTTGTAAATTGACACATTATTTTCTGAAACTATGGCAAATACTCATAAGCATAAAAATATATAAAGAGCCACAAGCCAGCCTGCTTTGTTGGTAGGGCTTTGCGTTAAGTTTATATTATCCATATTATTATTAAGTCGTTAATATTATTATTGGTATTATTATCTTTTCGTGAAAGCTGTCTGGCTAGCTACCACCCTCCTGCTTGAGTCAGCCGCAAAGCACTCGTCATGTTCCTGCTGGGAACTTAAGAGTCAGTACCTTATTTTTTACCTTCTTCTCATTTCCTGGCCGACAACGCATCAGTGATACCTTTGGTCTTGCTGATGTCCATGGACGACGATGACCACTTACCATCAAGTGGCTCGTCTGTTCGTTTGTCGGCTATTACCATAAAAAATGGGTTGTATGCAATCAATACTCAAATCATAGAGGATGTGGGAGATAGACAGCCTTGCTAGCGTCTTGGTCAGTCATCTTCGCGGGCCGATATTTGTTTAATGAGGATTCAATGTTTTAGCAATTATTACGGATAAAATGTTTAACTGTTCCTCGCAGACAGGCACTAGTCTTCAGCATGGTTGAGACAAGTGACACCTGCCAAAGCCCTCGTCCCTTAGCTAGGCTCCGTTATGGAGAGTTGTCGAGTGTAGAGTCATAGCAAATGTGCTGTCAATACTTAAGTCACGTGCCGCGTTCCGTTTAGCAAGGATAAGACAGTAATGTACCATTTTGACTAATTAACCAGATGAACCATAGTTGTTAGTTAATTTGAGCTTCTGTGTCAGTTCTACCTGACTTTAATACAGCGTAGATTTTTTGAAAGCCGTGTAGCGTTTCAGGGATAAAACTAGGACCAAATACAATAAAAATGAACTTTATCTATGGCCAAAGTCGGGAATAGTTTTTAGTAATTTCATAATCGTCTTCAGTACAGCGAATGCTCTTCTATCGCATGACCGCGCGCAAACAACTCGACTTTGATATTTGTTTGTTCAAGCGGAATGCTCGATTTTTCTCGATTATGAAATACTGTAACTATAGATACTTTTACGTCCATTTTAAATAATATTTATCATTGAACGTGACAGTTGTATTTATAATCTGTAATAAATAACTAACCAAAAATGTAACATTGACTCATACATAACGCACAGTCTAATCGGTGGGTTTATAGGGATTAAGATTATTTAGAAGTTCCTTACAATATAAAGCTTAGATTATTAGTATGTAAGGGATTTTTGTATCATATGATAATTTTTTACGTGTTTATATTTCCCGAATTATTGTACTGTCAAAGATATATATATAGTAATAAACTTCCTTACACGAATGTGATAAAATTGTGTATATACCATTTACATTTGTAGATCAAAGTATATATTAATTAACAAGCGTATGCGTCGATTGTAAGTCTTTGACCCATTTAATTTAACGCTTTATTCGTCAGAAGTGTAATTTTGTCTCTTTTGTGATTTGAATCTCTTTATATCTCAATTATAGTGTAAAGAAGGTTTATTTCAAACTAGTAACCTGCCCTTGCTTCGCTTCAGAAAACTGAACATAAAGAAATAGCACCCGCGTTATTTGAGGAATGGATTTTTAATACCATGAATCATAAATATGTTCATTATTCCAATAGCTGCAGCCACACAGTCCAAATTTATTACTGCCCTCTTAATAGAGGTCAAGATTAATTTTTATTTCCTATCCTAGCCATCTCCTAGCTATCGGGGTGAGAATTATTCTAGATGGTGACCCATAATATAAGCTACTAAATTACCAAGTATTATCCAAATCTGTCCAGTGATTTTAGTGTCATACGTGGTTAATCAGTCAGTTAAACAATTCCAACAAAATATGTTTTGACCTATATGTCAAAAACATATCGTAGCGTACCGTTGCTTTTCACGTCAATGAGTAGAATGGCGTCACGTGAGACTAGATGAGACGATACGTTACGTGAAGCGTTACGGTCCAATACATTCACTGACCAGTAGCTGCACATTTTTAGCTTCAGAAGACATGCTACTTGTACTTACGTTCACAAATACCAACTACACCATTATTACTTGTTTTATCAGGCAATTAATTGTTCATGTTTAACTCATACACTTATTTTTTTTATAATGGATTTTAAATATTGTTAAAAAACTTTTCATTTCATTCATTATCACAACATACATACTTATACATATATAACTTATAAAATATATATATATATATATATATATATATATATATGTATAGTTATATCAAATCAAAATAATAAATTTATATGATAAAAATAATTTACATTAATTAATAGTAATATTGAGAAACTTCACTTTGACTCAAGACTATTAATAATGCATAATGTAATCTATACAGAAAGACGCACGCTCTATGCTGGATATAATTAACGTGTTAATTATATCTTATATATCTCAATGAATGGAAAAAACTTCGCAAATCTTATAACATAAGCCAAGATTGAAAAGGAACGAACCTATATCAATAATTAAACATGACTGTCTCCAGGGAAAGCCTAAATTTAATTAGTTATTTGACCCGAGGCCGACCGTGCTCACCGAAATAAGACGTATTGAATCCCTGCTCTATTACTGACGTCTCACTGTGAAGAGATAAGCGATAAGCTTTATATGATTTCCATTCATAAAATCCATTTCTGGTGTCCAGAGATACTTTCTATTCAAGGTTCAATGGAACATTATGCATGTATCTTTACGAGGTTTTCTTCACCGAAGCTAGTGATAATTATATAGTGATATTTGAAAATATTTTGAAGCGTCCAGCATTCGATGTCAAAACTTATTAGTAGCGGTCATTAACATAACTGTGCGGCACTACGCAGTAATATGACATACGTAAAATCACTTCAAGTTAAGAATGAATAGGATTTTTTAAGTAAGTATACTTTACCCTGTAATTCTACATCGCCACTTGCCATGAGGTGGGATTGTAGGCAAGTATTCATTTACAATAAATAAAAAATCACACTCGATTGCTTTAAAATTTGTTGCTTAGATAAATACACTTACTAAATTATTAACTTAAAGCCTGTCTTTGAGTTTGTTCATCGGTCAATAACTTTGTCATCTGATGGCAATCACGTCCCACAATGTCGCCTTTCGATTCTCACATGTGATGGAACCTGTTCCTAGTGTTTGAAATGAATATTGTATTTGACATGTTGTAATTCTATGGATTTGGATATGAATAGCATATCTCTGTAATAGTATAGACATTGTAACAAAGATTTATAATATATTCAAAGTCAAACTATTATATGAATTTCTATTCTCTTTATGAATTAGTTGTTTGTTAGTCTATTTGATTTCAAAAAAAGAAACAGTTTTCAAAGTTACAGACACTAATAGACAACTACGTAACTTTCAAAAAATGTAGGTGTGTGCAAAATTTTAATCCACGTGCTTGGTTTTTGATGAAATTCAAACCCTAAGCTATCAAATGTCTGTGTCAAAAAGCTTCACTCTTTTGTTTGTGAAAACCAAATTAAACTATATTACAAATATGTAATGGTGTTACATGTATAGTAAAAATAATTTGAACTGAAACGAAGCGAATCGAGTCAAAACGAATTGAGTTTTATTGAATCGGACCAGATTGAATTATTCATCAAAGATGGGTTTTAGATTATCAACGAGGCTTCTGGTTCATCGTGAAACTCATTCATTTAATAGATTATTGATCGATGAAACAAAGAATAGCTTGATACCATCACCACACATGATCATGATCTACTAGTATCAAGCAAGACCACGTTATGGTCTGATAAGTTTCAAATAAAACAGTCGCTCCTACATTAGTTCAGGCCAACTTTAAACACCAAGAAAGATTGCGTTGCAGTAATAGCGATATCTTTTATTTACTGGTAAAAACCAACGGGACAACCAGTAAAGTGTTAACACTATCCATGGAAATTCGTATCATTAAAGGTATCAATCCGCTTGTTACCTAGCTCTCAAAGACTGCACTCAGAAGTCAAAAACACTTTACTATCCATACAGTAGTATACATAGATAGAGTAGGATACATGGTAAGTATAAGTAAGTAGAAACACGAAGTGCGAGTACCTATCGTTGTACCTAAACCGAGTACAGAGCCTACCGACCTGTAACAGATAGAGCTTAATTCCAGATTCTCATTTGGTTCACAGCAGGGTGCACCACGGGTAGAGTACGTTCTCTTGACTCGATTATGAACATGTTGGATAAATAAATAGATATAGACATAAAGAGGCAAAGACAATGGCTCAGTATCTTTTTCTCCTCTGTTAGTCAACCATTTCCTTTGTTTGGCAGCTATGAGCTTACTAGCTTTAGTGATAGTAAAAAACTTTATTTAATGATGATGAAAAATGCTTATTCAAACATACCGTCCTGCATAATTCTCTATATTGCGAGTAGAACGTATATACAACAAAGTATATATAGAGGACGGTATGTTTGAATAACCATTTTTATTAATATAAAATTTTACTTAGCGGTTGAAACTGGAGCATCATCATTAAAAAACGAAGAATATGAAGCCCCCTTCATTCAGCAGCCAGAGCTCCTGGGCTCCAAGATCATACCGTCATGTTTCATCTACATAATTTGACTATGAACTACATGTCAAATACTAAGCACGTAAGTTATAAGTTATTCAGATAATAGACACGTCCGGAGACATGTTCCTGTATATCAATATCATGATTTACATAACACAGCTAAACGTTAGATACATGTGACGTTGTGATTTAATAGGCATTAAGTGAAGTCTCTAATTAGAATGTCACATCCATTCACCGCGACTCCATCGCGTTTGCAATATGCGTGTACCACTGTTGTGCTATATAATCTTTAAAAATCCTCAACGCGACTATCAATTTCATTAACTCTAAAAATACTACAATATTATATAAAACTAGCGGCCTCTCCATCTCCGATTGTGTTGAACAAATTTTATTTTTCTTCTTTTTATTTAAAAGGCGGACAAACAGGCACACGGTTCCCCTAATGGTGAGTGATCACCATCGAATATGGCCACGTGTAGCGTCCAGGGAGCTGCAAATGCGTTGCCGGCCTTGAAGAACTAGTTCTCACTACATACCGATTTTCATTAAGATCGGTCAAACGTTCTTGAGTTATAACGGGTCATACAGTCAAAAAGACAGACTGACAAACAGACAATAATTTTCCTTTTTTAGCATAGAATAAATTAAAGCTTTACAACAACCCAACCCGATGAAAAGTGGTGATGAAGTGTAAGATGTTGAACGCACTAACTTATAAAAGCTTATTCACTCTCCTCTTGAAGACTCCCACATCGTAAGATGTCGAGAACACCGACGCGGGCAAGTTATTCTAATCCTTTGCAGTGCGCACAATGAATGACGACGCAAGCGGCGCTCTGTACAGGTGGTACGTTCACTACGTAAGGATGGATACCCAAATTGATGTCAGTAACTCTTGAAAGGAAAACTACAGACTGAGAAGCACTACAGATTTATATAGTTGTAAAGGTGTATCGTAATAATACATACCCGTAACCTATATTATTAGTAACCTGTCGGGTTATAGTGCCATCTACCAACACAAGGGTTTTATTTATCTATTCTTTATTAAACATCCTAAAGTAAGATTTTACAAAGGTAGGGGTACCTATTCCCTATAATAAGTAAGGAAAAGGCGGTTTCAGACTACATATATATTTGAACTCGATCTCCCGCGGAGGAAACCCACATTCGAAACTGTAGACTACCACTGTTTGGGCGGGTGAATTTTATTTACATTACCTATATTTTGATTTGTGAAATACTTCGACATTAGGACACTTTACAGAAAGTGTGAAACATTAGATAATGTAATTTAAAATTTGTCACCTACTTACAAAATTAATTAGATTTTGATGTGATTTTGTCGTACAAAAATTCTACGAAAGAACATAAGAACAGGCAAATGTAAATAAATAGTAATCAATTGTCCCATCTGTGAAAGAGAACTTCAGAAGAGAACTTGAGAAATTTACATATTTTCTTTGTGTTTATATTTGATAGTATGATTTTTATGCGAAAAGTAAACTCTGAGGTCTCCTCAGAATTTTTAAAAAGTATTATTGTATGAAAATCTAATAAAATATCTTAGGTACCAGTAATTAATTAATTAATTTACAATTAATTCTAGATTAATCGTAATCATGAGGTAGGTGAGAATCAATCCTTTAATTCAAGCAATGAGAGTCAGATGGCTAATGCACGAATTAATTCACTACTACATGGCCAATAATTTCAACGTGAGCATTGCATTTCAAATTATTGGCGCGTGTCATGAACATCTTTGAGTTATTGTTATATTTGAAGTAATAGGCTTTAGAACAGGACTAGTAAGAATTAATAGTCTGGCCTTGTTTTCCTTCGCAATTTTTATGTACAGTAAATAGCCGACAAATGAACAGTCAGCCTGCCTAATGGTATATTATCACTGACACCTATGGTCGTCCGTAATACCTAAAACATAACAGACGGGATGCCGACCAAGAAGGAAGCGAATAACCAGTTTATTATTGGCTTTCTGATACTGCAACCAAAGCTAATCAAAAATTGTATTTAGAAGGAGGATTAAAATTTAAACAATTATTTTTAAATATCTTGGATTTTAATAACGGGTTCCAAACTTATAAAAAGATGTTAAGTTAATTGATAAAGCTGTGATAGATTATATATATGACACATTTTTAAAATCCATTCATTTTTACTATTTTAAATAATAATTATCCTACTAGTGACGTTATTGTATGCGAAATTTTATTTTATTTCGCTTCCTTAGCCTAGACTGTTTTTAACACAACTAAATAATAAATGCTGCCCTAAAAAACTAGAGCATATTATTTCGAAGTTTCATTACAAACTAAAATGGCGTTTCTCTTGGAGAACCTAACGCAAGTATATAAAATATCAGTTATCTAATTCCCAGGGACTATGAAACTATTATTTCAACAAGAACAGAGAATTCAAACAGAGATACTTTATGAATACTCATGATTTTAAATAAATTCGTTTCAACAATGTCAACCCGTTGTTGCGAAGGTAAAAAACTTTTCCCTCGGTTGTTGCAAATCGTAAAAGCAATGAATAACGGATTTGACCCACAAAACTTCGTCCGACTTTTGACATCTACCCCATTATAAACTGTCGGGGATGTCGTCCCTAAATCTTGAATTAGCCACATTCTAATCTGTCCGGGAACAATTCCAATTACATTCTTGGTGAGCACAAACTGGAGCAATCGTGTAGGGCATCTACGAAGTTTCTTCATTTCGTCTTAAAATAATATTGCGAATTGGTATATATAGTGAGAATGAAGGAAGGAAAACCACTATTTAAAAACTTGCTGCAAAATTAACTATACTTACTATAAAAGAAGTAGAAGGAAGATTCGAACTATATTGTTTTAATGAAAGATTAATTTTAAGGATTTATATCTTTATATGGACAGGGAAGATAGAATTTTACAATTTTCCCAACGTTTAATTATATTACATTTTTTTTTTGTGATGCTTACTCCTAATAATGGTTTTCTGGGTGTGTGGTTTGTGCTGGTCAGTATGGAAAATTTATAAATGAAAGTTCAATAAAAAAGATAATCATTGACTAATCACAAAAAAAGTGCAACAAAAAAGCGAGAAAAGAAGATTTTTGGGAACAACACTATTAAGAAGCACGGTGAAGAGGAATATCTAAAAGCTAACAAACAAGCAAACAACTATAAGGCCGTTGGTCACCAATGCCTACGAACATCCGTAACATCAAAGGCACCGGTAATACTGGTTTTCTGACACTACAGTTGACGCGCGCTAATTCTAAAAAGAGAATTAACCTAGGTGGTGCAGAGCCCAATGACGGGAAGGAACTGACGCCTACAAATCTAAGTAAGATACACGATGAGCAGGGTGGCTAAGAATCAATAATTGACGGTTCCCTTATCTAAAATTAAAAGATACACCTTTTTTACGTTAATAGCCGACAAATGAGCAGACGAGCTACCTGATAGTAAGTTGTCACCGATGCCCATGGACATCAGCAAGACCAAATGTATCACAGATGCGTTGTCGGCCAAGTAATGAGAAGAATGTATGTAAGAAAGTACTGGTTCTCAAGTGCTCAGCCGAAACACGAGTCACAAGCCGGAATGGTCGTTTGGACTGCTAGCCAGGCAAGCTTAACGGAAAGATAATAATACCAATGATAATATTAAGAACATAATAATCATGCTGATACTATAATCCTTACGCGAAACCCTATCACCAAGCAGGCTGGCTTTTGTTGCTTCTTACGACACCCTGTTCTGCCAGCATGGGATGAAGGGAGTATTCAAAGTCGCTCCAATACGGCCAAAAAATTTTAAAAAGTTGTTAAATAGTGATATACGAAAGACATCAAAAATGTATTATATATATATATATACGTAGTTATGTGACCAAAAAAAATTGCCGTTCTATTCCAAACCCACAGCTCAAGCATAAATAGTTCATAAAGTTTCAGACGAAGGCGAGTGAGAATCCGAAAAACTACGCTTTGCTTCGTTACGAGCTAAAACTTTAGAACAAAAACTCTCACAGCAAAGTGAGTAACAATATACTATTAAGTTACTTTACATTACATCAGAGGTTTTATTATAAAGTCGGATGTCAGACTCGCTAATACTGCAAAAGAACCGACGCAAAATACTTTTTACGCTGTACGTCTCGTGATATTATGGTTAAAGGAATCAAGTCACAGTGCACTTACAGTGGTGTTGTGCTTTTGATGTCCGAAGAAAAACGTACAGCATATAAACGACATCATATCTACAAGGTTATCACAATGATAACCTTGAGAGCCAGTACTTTCTTTCTTACCTTCTCATTTCCTGGCCAACAACGCATAGTGATACCTTTGATCATGCCATGTCCATGGGCGACGGTGACCACATACCATCAGGTGGCTCATCTACTCGTTTGTCAGCTATTGAGATGAAAAAAAAAATGAAATTGAATAATATTATAAGAATAATAATAATATTGAATAATATTATAACAACATATCGGCGGTAAACTCTTTGACCAACCATCTGGCAGTAGAGCTTTTTGGTCTCTTGCCAAAGCGGTTGAGACTAACTTCTCTTGGCCCACACTGCCTCCATTGATATAACCAAATGGCTCCCTGGCTCATACGGCCAAAGAGAAGGCAGACTTGTTCGAGTCTCTGTTTGCTGACAATTCGCGTCTAGATGCTAGCAACAACATACCACCTCAATTACCTCACTGCGGCATTTCAA
>DWPT01000209.1:0-28034 GCA_018251895.1 Agathymus mariae mariae
AAACTAGTTTTATTTTTTTTATACCCGAAATATGCAGCAAGTTGTAGGGTGCCTAATACTTTTGGCCAAGGCTGTATGTCGTTAGGGGCTTTATGATTTTTTTTATTACCATAAGCTGTACTCAAAACCACGACTGATTGTGGGCATAACTTAAAAATTATTACCATTACGTGTGCATTTACAATGTCATATATTAAAAGTGTAATCTTAACCGATTCCTAACTTACTACTGGTTGGAACTAAATAATTAATTTTCAGGTGTACCGCACAAGGAATAATGAATCGATAGTCCTGTTATCAGTCCAGTCCGAAACGGGCTTGCGTGGATTAGAATTCAGAATTATTTTAAAATCAGACACATTAAAATTATAAATATATTGTATCCTTGAAATACAGTTATTTTATTTGATGTGTTTTCATCGTCTCTCTCAACCTGCATGTGTTTCCAATTACTTTAATAGAGATTAAGTCACTAAACTCAAATATCAAATTGTAACCTATTTTATGTAATACATTTAGAGAAAACAAACGTAACAGACAGTAATGCGCTTTACGTATATGAATTCCATTTTTTTTATCGGATGAACATAATCTTAAAAAGCTAAATAGTACAACGATAATAAAATTATTAAATATAAACTTTTCCTCTTATAATTTTATAACTATAACAATGAAAATATACTTGGTAACTTTAGCGTTACGTTAGGTTTATTCGATTGAAAATGTATGCGACGGAGTTTGACTTCTTTTGTCCTCCTAACAAAACACCTTTACAATATTATAATGAAAGCAATATTATTGACAAAGGCTAGATGTTAATTTTGAATTTGAATTCGTTTCGTGCCATAGAGCCTACAGAAAGGAGACGTGACTTTAGCTACCCGAGGCGTTTATGTACTAGCTTTGCCTTACAGAATCCGTTACTTCCTTAACTGTCCCACCTTCCGTACTGTTAAGTCGTGATTTTATGTATATATGTAAATAAGGTGCATTTGAATCAGCATGTTGGAGTGGTGGCGAGTGTGGCGACGATATTTATAATGCTCTTGTAATACTTTGTCAATAGCAAATTATGCAGGTTCAAGTTAAAAGCACACTTCACAACCGACCTACCGTCGCGTTTTCACCCGGCAACGCTTGTAGGAGTGTTATTCGTGAACCGAGTGGAGGAAGTTGTGGTGATTGGAGGATATTTACGAGACACTTTTTAGATTATCACCTATAACCGTTCTCGTTTAGACTCTGGAAGCTTAATCTTTATATTTCCGAATAATACCCATTAGCGAAATAATCATTATAATAATAAATGTATTTTTTTTTTCGTTTCACTGGCCGGGTCTTCTAACTGTGCCGATGTTTTCTTTTTTATTTTTACAATTCCAATTTTAAATGAAAAATGGGTAGTGTAATATTAAAAAATATATATGTGATTTTAATAAAAATAGTTTTGTGATGATTAGATAACAAAATATTGTTAAAATGAAATAAAGTCAATCAACTACGCATCGTGCTACTTTATCTGTCCCGAAAGTGGATAAAAAAATGCGTAATATTCATCTCACACTATCGTACAGTGTAGTGTGTTATTACATTTCAATAGTTAGTAAATAAAACTAAGTCTTTATTTCCGTCTGCTCATTTGATTCTTACATATAAGAATAGTACCTAAAAGATAGTAGCGAAATAAAATAACACTATATTATATATATAAATAAAAAGATATAGATGTCTTGATATTACTTTAGATCGAGCGCACACAATCAAGACATTTCTATACTACCCTCAGACATGTCTCATTGGATAGAGTTTCGCCGTAACCAAGCCTCGATGTAGAGTAACCACAACGTCAAATCATATAATTGTAACTATTGTAATTTAATAAATTCGATGAACCGCGCTTTTAGTGCCGTTGATAGATAGACATTGTTCAACAACATTGAACGTGAAGGTTGCTTGAATGTTTTAGATATAAAAACAACACTATATACTTTCTCATATTCAGTTTCGGGTGTGGTTTGCTTATAATGTTACGTTCAATAAATTTTTCACAGATTTCTCAATATGACTACAATATACACTTGAGCGTAGTAGGATTTGTCAATATAATCACTAACTTATTGACATACACACTCTTTTATCTCTCCACTAGGATGCTGACATAGACGATTACAAATATCACGTCACAAACAGCATTGACTCGAGAACAAACATTTATCGGTCACATAAACGTCTGCTTTGGTCAAGAATCGAACCTGAGATCCTTCGCTCGGCAGGCAGGATCACTATAAATTTGTCTACGGAGTTATTGTTTAAATGTTTTAAGTTGCGACATTATAACTTTGAGACATCAAATTCAATGCGGCTAAGTACAAGTGGAACAGAAAAAACTAGATGGCCTGCTAGCTGACGGTAACATAAATACTGCTGTCATCATTAAACGTATAAGTAAACAATTAGATCGAATTTAACTAAAGGTTACAACATGAAAAGGTTAATTTTTTTATTACAATACAATAATAGAAAAAATAGCAATTCTTTTACTGACGCTTTAACAAAAGTAAGTTATCATTTTTCTCACATTAGCAAAGTGCTATGTTTCCGTTGAAAAATAAATAATTAATGGTTTCGCTACGCGGCCGGTGTCGGTTTGGAGTGCGCGTCGATTTTAGAGCCATTACCGTGAGAGTCGGGCGAGTTCAAATGTTGACATAACGATTAAATTGTTTGCGAGACGAGGCGAAGGCGGCGGCGACGGAGCAGTTTGCAGACAGACATACATTTAAAAAATGGCAAAATAGAATGCAGTACTACAATATGGGGAACATTATTGGATCATCGCGAAGTGTACAGAAAACGAAAGTAACGCACGCACGTAGAAACGATTAAGTTAATCGATGTCTCGTAAGACAAATAAACGAAATCATATAAGAACACACTATTCTCATCCAATCAAAGTACCATTATATTTCTGAGTAAAACAGATTTAAATGTAACAATTCATAAACTAAGGTTTAATCTTCCATTAAAACTAAATACGTGTAAACACAAGCCAGATTCTAATTAGTATAGAAAACAATTGATAACTAAGTAAAAAACAATTTCTGTCTGTTATTATTTTCTAGGCCAATAATCGACAACCGAGCACCCACAGACAGGATATCTGTAATAACACCGCATTGCCGGCAATTAACCTAACCGAGATGCATTTCCTCAACTACCGCTCCAACAGTGCACCGAAGTACATAAAAAATATATTAGTAGTACGTAGTACGGAACTATCATTAGGAACGACAGAGTACCGACGCGATTAAATCTCCCTAGTATGTATTAGTACAAGGAAGCGACCTTCGACAGGTCATGGTGATGAACTGATGGATGCATGGAGGCCCTCGCTGTGTTAACTGTCGTACAGTTGATAACACTGCGTTTGTTACGTCATATTGTTATATATATCTGTACACCCCGCATACAATTAGGGTTTTCGGTCTCAGTAGTTAAAAGAAACCGTTATTGAACATTATTGAAATCAGCAAAAAAAGTATAAAACAAAATGCTTTTTAGGTGCAACCAAAGGACATCACTTTAATAATCATTGACCATCAGACTACACCAACCATAAAAACCAGCACAAAACCAACCCTTCGTTCATTCTAAATTTGGTCAATGCAAGGATCCAATTAAAATTTATATTTATATAAGAGCAATCGTAAGAAAAATGCGTGTGAGATGAAATTTAATACTTCGAATCATAAAGAATGTAATTTCTGTCTATCTGCCTGAGCTAAAATTAACTACTACACGCAGCCAAGAAACAAATTTGTGCCGTTAAAGTATTACAATTCTAATATTACTTGTGAAATTATTTATCATATTTCAGTTGCAGTGAGCGTGTTAATAAGCGGATTCGTCGCTTACATCTTCGGCATCCGGCAACGCGACGATGACACGATGTCCTTAATAAATTACGAATCCACGATAGTAATCGTTTGGCCAGTCTTACCTTCACTTGACTCATCTTAGCATGATGGCTGTTCTATTCGTTGGTGGCTATGGTTACTTGTTGAAACTGTACACACTAAGATTTGTGCAATTCTCTCGACTGAGTTTAGAAACCGATTTTCTATCAAGATACGTCCGTAATCGATTAATTTACGCAAATGACATATAACTCGATACGACTCGGCAACTTAATGACGTAGGTATAATGCAACAGAACCGAACCTGATGTATTATATGCGGTACAAGAGCTCTGCATAGGTTTACCGTAATTTATGTTTAAATCCGATAGCAATGTACCTATCAATAAAATTGCACATAAAGAATAATTAACGCCTTATTTACGATTAACTTCTACTATATCTGGTGTTTGAAAGTGACTGTTGAGGAGCGAAGATCAATATAGTTTCTTCTGTTAGGATAAATCATTTTATTGTTAATTTTATCTTGTTCACAGTTTGGCTTTGATTATCTACATTTATGATATAACGACATCGATATTTAGATACTGGCAAGTTATTATTGTTCAAAGCCTTGAAATAAACATTCGGTTATGCAAAATAATCATTAATACAGTGTAATAAAATAATGCTCAGCTTAGTTAGGTTTAAAAAAATATTAAAATTTTGTTGCTGGTCCGACCTTGTTCGGGTTGGAATATTAATTATATATAGATGCTTATTACATTATTAATTATATATACATGATTATACATGAAATTTAACAAAAAATGGAATGTACAGACAGATACACCGCACAGTTTTATATAGATAGATATGTAGATAGATTTTATATAGTCCATCATATGCGCAGTCACGTGTTCTCACTACATATAAATTTTCATTAAGATCGGTCAAGCCGTTCTTGAGTTATCTCGAGAGATACAGATAAACTCAATAGATTTATATAGTAGTGTATAGATATATATTAATCAGATTATCAGTTATAACGCAGGGCAAAGATTTCACGGTAGAATTAAGATGTACGACGCTTGTTGTTATATTTTCCGTCAAAACATTAGATCAAACAAAAATCCACATTTTTGTTGTCTTTACGCGATATTTTTTCAAATTTCACACTCGTGGTAGGGTATATATCGCAATGAATCCATTCTGAAATATCTAAAATTAGTGCTATACACTAGTATTCGTTATTTTCAACTGCATCGATGGAAAATTATTAAAAGAAAAATACAAAAATATCATATTCTGTTATCCTCAATTATACAAGCTCCTTAAGTGGTTCACGTCATCAAAAGCTTTGCTGACGTCATAGAGATAGGAAATACTGACGCGCTAGTTTTTCGAAGTATTCATACAATTTTGTGAGCAGCGCCGGATATAATAAAATTCAATGTGTAAAACGAATTTCTTTCAAAAAAAAAATAAGTTTAAAATACACAAACGCATAAATAAATATCAATGCAATATTCGTTCTTGTGGAAACTCCAACTCGACTTAAAAACAGCCAGCCTGACAGGGCAACCTACAGCTGACATACGACAAATGACTAAATTGCCTCAGTTCCCTACCGGTAAGCCATTACACGGAAAGATAATGTTACGTTCCAGAAACTTCAATGCTTTGTCTCAGTAGAGTTTATATGTCAATATAAGAGTGAGCCTACCGCCCACGTCCCAATTACAGTAGGTATATCAAACCACATGCAGAACTCGTAAAATAGGTATGAGTAATAAATTTAATACAAACAACATTAAACTAATGGTATGCAATTGGTTTGTATCGATAAAGATCAGAGTTCAGATTAGAGCTAAAATTTGATTTACTTTATGGAAAAAGTTTACAAGTAGGACGCCCACCCATATCAATATTGTTCTTCACTTTAATCAGGCATTTAATAAATTTTAGGATTTTCCCATTTTGTAGGAAACAATTTTTCTTGTTCTATAAAATATAAACATCTACATATTACAATAGCAGCAGAAATGTTAAAACTATTAACTTTTATTTCATATTACAGAAAGCTATTTCAAGTAATAACTCAACTATGTTACAAATATACCAACTACAATTTGAACCAGCCGTTTCCGCGTGATATGCAGATTGGCAAAAATATATTTTGCCTTTATTAAAAACAAACTAATAGATCATAATTTTTTTTTATATTTCATAATTATTACTCTCCCACTTCCCCTTCCTACAAACTACTAATAACTTCTTACTGTTACTATTATATTTGCTATATTTGTTTCTTTCACCGCTTCTTCTCCTTGATGTTAAAGCACCTTTTCGAAACGGTAGCACAAGCAAAAAATGTCGTGAAATTTCCAGAATACCTACATGATTAAATTATTTTGATTTTGAATTTGAACTAACTTCTTTAATATAATTATTTTTAACTTTTTCCAAGTCGCCAGCACTATATCGATAAGGCCGCCTGATAGATATTCCATGTAACAATATGTAACATATATAACAATACATTTATAAAGCACGTTCAGCGTACAAAAGTAAAATAAATAAATAAATAATAATGTGTTGTACAATTATCAACACTTTTGGGAGTATCGACATAGACCCAAAAACAAACACGATAGAAGTGATTGCAAGGTCCTTGGGATCCCAGTACCATTATAGGTTGATTGATGATCTCGGGGATTACGACAATTAATATTACGTGACATTTCGAGTTTGTGCAGTTAGCCACGAGGCTGAATATTTGCACGAGCAGGAAAATTGTGCATTTAAATGTACATGTAAATGCAACAATTAAACATAATATATTCTTGCGAACACGCGTTGATAAAAAATGTAAAAAGTATATATATTTTTGTTTTTTATTCAGGTTGTGCTAATTTTTTCAATTGAATCTAATCACCGTGATAAAACAAAACTTATTTTATGTTATGTTTATATTTATGGTCTTTTATCCAATTTCATCTATAATTATTAAATTAAGAGAAGTATTTAAAACTTCAAGACAGATTTCTAGATAACCTAACGTAGTTCTAGATGTAGAAATCAGTTTGGATTTTTTTTGCCAAATCCCACACAATCAATCATAGCAGAAAGCGTATTAACAATTTAAATCAACAATAACAATGAGTCTTAACAAGTTGACGACTGCAAATAAAAGTAGGATTTTGTAAATATTTTATATAATAATAGTTTTATCTATACAAATAAACAAAATTCTACCTGATCGTTTTCTATACATGGAGGACATCTGACAAAAACTCTTATTAGGTACCGTATTTACCGCAGCTGAACTTAAAAAAAATTGTTAGAATTTTTGTCTGTTTGTCTATATGTTTGTGCGCGCTAATCTCAGAAACGGCTAATCCAATTTCGATTTGGTTTCCACTCATGTATTGCACTATGAATCACGTAATACGTAAAGTACGTTTGATTTCATTTCGTCCATAAATAAGACCGTTAAAAATTAAAATATTTCTTATTCACATAACGACAGATCCAGTCCTAAAACAACACAGGTGCTATTTCTAAGCATAAGGCATTGTTTTTCTGAAGCGGAACTAGGGAAGTTTACGAGTTTTTTTAATAATAGTGTTTTATTGCAATACAATGAATCGCGATATACTCGAAGACATTACTTTAATCACTTAGCCTCGATACCAATCAATCAATTTATATTAACTTCAAAGGGCACTCAATAAAACATGCGTTTAAAGTTAATTGTTTTTATTTTTTCTTATTCCAAAGGGCAAAGTTAAAGGTCACCGCGTGTGGAAGGCAGTACACGTACTTACAACAAGATTCTATCGAAACATTAAATGATCGCTACACCGGGACGTATACCTTGATTTGTGGTACAGAACCACCCCACGTGAATCCAAAAGGTCTCATTAAATGAAATCCTTATATGAATGATTGATGGCAAACGTCTCCGAGCTAAATACCAAGTTGCTTGTAGGGAATTAAAAATAAACAGGTAACACGCGCGGTTTGATTTCGAGGAGATTGATTGTGAAACAAAGAAATAACCGAAGACCCATCGGTTTACTCCGTATAAAGATTTGAACTTGATTTGATTATCGATTCAATATCGATTTCGGTACGTAGGGCATGATTTTAAAATTGAATGAATGCAAAATTATTATTAAAATAGAATTTAAAAAAATATTTTTTATTGATTTATTGCATGTGTTAACTTTTACACATTCATTACAACGTAAAAAAAGTATGTCCCAATGTAGTAGTTCGCAAATTTAAAGAAATTTTGTTGCGTTATACAGTTCTATATGTATCGTCATTATTTATATTGTAATTTCTTATTCTAAGTTAAGGTAAGAAGAAAGTAAATGAACTAAATAAATAATTACTTGGTGTCGTTAAAAACTGATAATGTAAAAATCTTGCTCGTTGTTGGATTTCATCGCTAGTGAAATTTATAATAGTAACACACACTTACATTCAAATTAAATAAGATTAGAAAAACGTTAAATTTATTAAATACCAGCAACAATTAATTGAGATTACCTTACATAAACTCACAAAATTCTCTATTTATAATATTAGTAAAGATATACATAGATAATATATGTAGATTAGACTTTGTCCCAGAGCTATAGTTATGTCTAGAATAATAAAACGGGAAGAAACAAAGAACAGGGAACTCATCTTTTATAACAAACTATAATACATATTACTGTACTGTGATACACTGGAAGATCAAGTAATAACTATTCAAAACATTGAATGTATTTACAAAGACGCATTTTATTCGTAAACCTTTTTGAAATGTAGTAAAATCACAGCATATTATCCCGGACCCTGCGCACAATAGCCCTCTCGGCGTCGTCTGGACACGAGTTAATGGCAGGCCGCCATTCGGACCAGACTAATGCGAAATTTGACGAAAAAACAAGGAGTATACAAATTGTTTTAAATGGGCAGGTAGACCGCCCGCCTGACCTACAGCCCTCCGGTCATTACTCAAGAGGGATTGCCTTTCAGGGGTTCGCTCTAAACATAAAATAATCGTTGTACTTATAAAACAATTAGTGTCGTGGACATTTTTTGCATAAAAAAAAATGTTACGCAATTTTTGGACTCACGAGAAACATTTTTTGTATCATTTCGGATTTAAAGCTGAATACGCTTTATATTAAACGACCAAGTTGTCTATGAATCATTTATTTGCTACGAGTACTCTTTAGTTTTATTTAAATTTTATACATTACTATCTTACACGTGTTTATTCTAATAATAGTCTATACCACCGCTCAATCTCTATTATAATTATTACTCTGTGGACATTACAATTAAGTACATCAACCTTATTTACAAATGAAACTAAACACCGTCCACAATACTCATAACATGTCTCAATACTCATAATGTCGAAAATATGGCTGCAATAACGGTGCGTTATTAAATGTATTTCTGCGTCTTTAATTGTCTGTACTTATTGCCACATTCACTTGACTTATGATACAATAAACTGAAAATCAAATATACCTCTTTGTACCAGCATGAACATCGAAATAGAGACATCGAATTAGCAGATGGCACAAAACTATACTGGCATTAAATCACTATAACGCTACGACTATACCTACTGGTGTATTTGTGATGACTGAGTATCCCTAAGGAGCCATCGTAAATAACTAAAAAAATGTCACCAGGCACGGTACCGCCCAGATAAACCTGTCCATAAAACCAACATGTAATACTAGAAAACCTTAATACAGTTATAAGTAGGTGATTATATGATTCGTGCCTCTTTTATTAGAACTGTTTATTGAAATTAAAAACCAATAAATGTTCCTGTCAAAAGTTGTGAAGACACGGTAACGGTAAATATGCGATCAAAACATACCGCGTCTGTTCGTATCAAACAGATGTCAAACTCACGGCTGACTCCACGGTGATCTCATTTATGCTCAGCAGTATGTAATATACATTATTATTTATTATTATTATTATGTAGCGGGTGCTCCCGATACGTTTTTATCTGTTATCAATATTTCGAACCAGTTGCATGGACCGTGGTCACGGCGAAACATAACGTGACGGTGTAATATAGTTTATCTGACTATTTATGAATGTTAATTTTATTTGCCTTGCTTAAATTAACCATAACAGTATTAGCTATTCCACCGTAAAATCTCGTGTCAGTTTAATCTGTTAGACTAAATATTAACCCTTGCTGTATTAAAGTTACTCTACCATTGCTACCAATCAGGGATGAAATTAAACGCGTTGTTTGTTAATATCACTAACCCCAGCGTACATTTAGTTCGAGGCTCGTTACAAATGACAATAAAATTTTTAGTAAATACTTACAGGTTCCGTGTCGCCCTGGCTGTCCTTGCCGAGACCTTCGCCCTTCGACCAGCCCATTTTTTCTAACAACTTGAAACCTTTGTTGTCCGCTGCTATGGCCCTGTTGGAATAAAAGTTCATTACAATATAAACTAGTTAATAACCCAACTAGCTTAAACCCGACCGATCGATTGATATACGAGCGCTTTTCCATGTAGAATGAAGTATAAGACATCGTTTCTTATTGTTATCGTTAGATAGCAGTCGATGACCCTTGTCGGAGACCCTCGGGTGACATATGACGTCCCAACATTAGGGTTTATCGACGGGTTTGACGGAGACGTTATCGAGCGCGGGTCACGTAAAAACCTACTTCATTTCCACAACTCTTCTTTATCTTTAGAGTACTGCTAGAAAACACATATTTAATTTAAAGTTCGTTAGAGTTAATGAACCTGGAAAGACGTAAATATCACAAATATATATGTATATGTAGCAACATTCCATTATACGCCATATTGGCAACGCGCAAACGTCAAAATATGCCAAAAATGTAAAGCTTGCATATGAAGAAGCTACGATTTGGATCAGCACAGCCGCTCCCCAGACACCATCACCTACTCTCACTCTTCTCTCCGTTTTTGTTTCAATCATCATAGGAACCCGCCCTTGTTTCATCGAAACATCCATTTCCCGCATTGAAAAGTATCCTCAACTTTGACCCTTAATATAAGTTCCATAAATGCGAGAATCGTCTGAATTTGCTCAGTGATTTTAGTGTTATCATACATGATCATACGTACAGACATATTTCTCTATTGGAAAATATATATCGATAACAATATTCGATGCTCGATATATCGAATACTCGTAAAGTGAAGTGAGTGTCGTATGATATACTCACGTGTCCAAATCACTAGATTGCGTCTTCTCAGCGTGATGGCTGGACCCAACCTTCTCCCGCCTGGCTCGGGCGCGGTCGTTGTACTCCGTGTCCGTCAACTCCAGCGGCTGGGGTGCGTACTTGTTCTTCAGACGTGCCAACTCCAGTTGGTGTTGCACTTGAACGCTGCAGGTGCGAGTGTATGCGATCTTCTTCTCTTTGTCCTCCGCTGGAATATCGGTTATGGGTTATTGAATTTTTACTATAACCATCACGAGTCTCCATACATCATCTTGGACCCAAGGTACTAATAGGACTAGTGCAGCGTCAAAGGTTGATTTTTGAAATATACATAGAGAAACCCCAGTTATGCAGATCCTCGCTATGTTTTTCTTCACTGAAGCAAGTGGTAATTAAGCGGCAACACGAACGTTCGACAACGTTCAGACGTGTACGGGAATCTAACTCTACTGTAATGTGCAGGAGGCTGGAGCCAGTCACAAACAATGTGCTCTTCGATAGCAAGTGACCACTTAGAACACAACTTGCGTGGGTTAGAACACAACACATGACAAACCACCACATCACAACCATCTGATCATTCGTAACGCTCAAGGATGTGATGCTGGCCAGGAAAGCAGAATATCTTTTTACTGGCCTGCAGACAATGCACTTGAAACGTGTTAAAAACGTTTCATGGTTGAGTCTAGATGAAGGGCGGTAGCTACCACAAAATAAATCAAATCTCACAAATAATATAATCTCTGTTTGATTTGGATCACAAATTGCTTTAATACCACACTATGTGAACCGTACACAAAATCTTTTGATTGAACGAACTATCCCATGTTAAAAAATAACATTCTTATCTCCAACTTTTCCCCAACCGTTAACTACGTTAGGATGCCTCGAGTATAATTGAGGCATTAGCCTAAACAACTGGAGCCACTTTACCTTCCATAATGAGCCCTGGTTCACAATGGCCACAGGTATCATTCCCGGCGTGTATGTGGCACAGTAGTTTTGTTTCACCCAATTGTAACATACTTCCATGGAGAATCTGGAAGATATACAAGCTTTTAATGAAATACTATGCACTGCTACCAGTAAACATGGCAGAATATTCTTTGTCTCGCACTAACAATTCCTTTCCATAGGATAATGACTTTGGAACTACATTAAAAAAATCTTCTATTTTCGAAAACAAACAACTTTTATCCAAGTACCGAATGCCAAATGAATAATCAAAATATCTACACTATGTGTAACATACTTGCTAAAAGGTTATGACTCCCTATTTAACCATAGGACGTCAAATTGACAAACCTAAAAATCATTAATTTAGGAAAATTTTGTAAAAGATGTAGCTTGCTCCTGAAATTGTTAAATGCTTTTCAAAATTGTTTGTGCAATAAGTTTAATGACTCAATTACACATCTGCTAACCTAGGGACGTTATAAATCATTGCCTTCTTTCAACGTAGGAGTCTTCAAGAGGAGAGTGGATAGGCTCTTGTAAGTTAATGCGTTCAACATCTTATGACTTCATCACCACTTTCCATCAGGTGGGATTGTTGTCAAGTATTAACTTATTCTATGTAAAAAAAATCCCTACCATCATGCATGAATAAGGATCATGCTGAGTTTGTACTGCCAATTGGTAAGCCTAGCAACCTCCAAACGAACCCACTCAAGGTTGAGGCATTCGTTCATTTATCTAGTTAACTGTGAATCAGATCGCATAGTCATAGTTGCATATATGCATATGAAATAATATTCAAGTCACTTTATTGCAGATTTATTAACTGATTTTATACTGATAAAATAATTTAATAGAAATCAATAGCTTACCTCCAAGGGCTCACTGACTTCTTGGCTTTCAGACATCCGTACACCGTTAAGTATAGTGCCATTTTTGGAGCCGAGATCGACGACCGTGTAAATTCGTTTATCGGCATTGAATTTAATGTCCAAATGATTCTGTGAACATTTTTGTGATATTGATTAAGATTAATTAATTAGTGATAATAAGATAGATTTATATTAACCATAATTATATATATTACAGCTACTCAATTTTGTATGTCACGAAACTCACACAGCTTGGGAATTTTAAATACAAAGAAGAAACCGCAATTAGTTTCGGATACCAAAGTGGGTACTAAACTGGGAACCTCTTCCCATAAATAAATGTTAAGGCTTGATAACTTGAGAATTGTTATTATTAAGATACCTTGCTTTCATGTTGGCCGGTAACGTAACGGTGATTTCTTTAATGTTACAGATATCTATGACGGTGAAAACTTATAATCAGGTGGAGAACATCTGCTTGTTTTTCGAATATTTACACAACTTATATATATATTTACGAAAATACGTTGCTACTTTTACTGGTTAAGGAAAAATTAGCTAAATCTTATAATTTTTAACCACATTTATTGATAAAACCGCATGACACACTTATATGGACTTAATTTTATAGTATTTAGAGATAATAATATAATAGGTATATACGTTATTTACCCTCGACACATTGCAATCCTTGAGCAATATAGCGTGATGCTCTCCTTCCCTTCCGACGGTGCCTCCATCTTTCGTGACCAGAAACAAACTGCCCACCTTCAGCTTCGGTAAGTTAGTCTCGCGGACTATGACGCGCATGCACGGCGGATGGTGCTTTGCCACCGATTCTGCAGGTAGACATTGCACACTTAATGTTAAATTATATTTTATTTATCCTTGTTGTATAAATATATATTCACTTAACTTTAATGCCTACATAACTTGTTCGTTTTCTACATAAATTGATTGTCAAAAAGGGGATAAAATTAGTTGTTTAAATTAGATTCAACGAGTTATCGATTGTTTTTTGCTTAGCTTTAATGAATACTATTATTATAAATGTTATAGTATTATCATTACTTGGTTCTAATGAGTAAATTAAAATCACATTTCATTTAGGTTCGGAGGATGACTTTAAAAATCCCTTTTTAAATTCTTTTATTCATTTCATTTACCATCATCACTAGCAGTTGCTGTACTGGCATCTGAATCATCAATGGCACTATCTGATTTTTCATTGGAGGAATCACTGCATTCTCCATCTTCTAATTCTTGATCTGGTTTACTGTCTTTTTTATTATCAACCTTAAGTTCTATCTCCTCCTCATCTTTTAGTTCATCTACACTTTCTTTTTCATTGTTCTCTGTATCTTTTTTGTTCTTATCACTTTCAATATTTTCCTTATTTTTTTTCTTTTGTTTGGTCAATCTCTTCCGCTTAGGCTTGCTTGCTCCTGCATAGTCTTCATCCTGTAAAGTAACATTTGCAATGTTGGTATGGTGGAGCTACAATGGATCATTTTATTTACCTAAGGCAGCAGGGCCTCGGAGTGAAACCTGAGAGAAGTTTTTCGTCAGATTTTCAATATCATCAGATTTCATTTTCTGAAATAAAAATATGTAAATTAATACATTATGTAGATAACTAATAAATCAACTCTTGTGGCTGGATTTTATCACCTTTTTATGTATCTTTGATTTTCTTATTGGCTTTCCTGGTCTGTTTTGAGCTTCGGTGCTTCTTTCAGGATATGAGTGAAACACAAAAGTCTTTTGTTCTTCTGAATAATAATAGTAGCATCCTGTATCTGTGTGATAGTAAAGACCTAATTCCTGTAATTTGTTTAAAAAAATATTGTAACAACAAATAACCAAATAAAAAATGTATAATCTAGCTACCTCCCCATAGCTTCGAAGAACATGGTCCTAAGTTTTCAAATAATAACTATACCCAAAAAATTGTATTCATTTATATCACTTTTTTGAGTTTCGTCTTTAAACACATTAAATTTTCATTGTGAATAATTCAATGAGATTCAATATGACAGACATAGGTTTTTACTATTTACTGATGTGAAATAATAATTTAAATGGCTCATTATGCATGTTAGAGACATAATATAAAAATCATAAAACTCACAGAATTGTAATAGTACCCTGTTTTGTAATCATAATACATTCCTGCAGATTCCACATACACCATACCAGACTGCTGCATAGCACTTTGTGCCACTTCTTTAACTTGTTCTGCTATACTTTTATCATCATCTCCATTATCAATGCATGTCCATCCTGATGGCTCGGTGTCTAGTGGCTTATTTGGTTCATCACTAACAACTGGTTTCTCTATATACTGAACAGTATTTTCAGTTTGTGTAAAGTTATTCTTCATATTTTGTACACCTCTGTCAAAATTGCCCAAGTTTTCTATTACTTTGGAGTTTTCTAAAATAATATCAGTTTGTGTAAAAGCTTCTTTTATATTCAGTTTAGTGTCTGGTTTTTCTTTACAATTATTATCTATAGAATTATGTATAATAGGTTTGTCTTTTCCAAACTTTTCCTTATTATCTGATAATACTAAATTATTGTCTTCCTTTACATGTTGGGCTTGATAAACATAATTATCAGTCTTAATTTGACTAAAACTATCTTTCACGCTGTATCCACAGGATGTACTCTTATCACACAAAAGAGCTTCCGTATTTGTCAGATTACAATCTAAATTATTGGCAGTTGAAATATCAGATTTTTTTACTGAATTTCTTTGGCCTTCAATGACTTTATTACGTTCATCTTGTTCTAGATTGTCATTACTCTTGAAATTTTCTGTTTCACTCTGGTTATTAATGTCTTTGACAGTTGATACTAGTGAATCTTTTCTTTGCTTCTAAAAGTAATAACAATTACAAATTATTAAAACTTACAGTACCAATGATCAATATGAAGGAAAACTTATTCATCTGTGTAATTTTATATACAAATTTGATAACACTTGAAATTAAATGTAATTCATGATTCCATGAGATATTCAAAAGTTAGAGAAGATATGAACAACTATAACTCTGTCATGGAGAAACGACAGTAAAGAAATTAAAATAATTTTATTCCTGTTCAATTATCATAATGACTGCTGTGAACAATAAATGTCTAACAACTGAAATCAACTGTTTACTGTATTAAAATAAACGATTCAATTGTAATACAGTCACAATGGTCGTAACAGATAAAACCAATGTTGTATTCATTGAACATTTCTTTGGTTTCTTAGAAGAATAAGTTAGTTACAGTTAGTTTTAGCTGATGATTTAACTTCTTCAATAAGACATTTTTCCCTCGTATACACTGCCTCATTTTGAGAATTAGTTTCAGTATTTCAGGTCTAAACTTTAATGATAACCGTAGTCTTCGTATGTTACACCAATACTTTTTATTTCTTGTGCCGATGGTATTACATATATTTTTATCAGGTTTATCCATAGTGAAAGCAAATACACCAACAATACAATAAATATACAATATTTATCGATAATTATATATATTTTTTTTAATATGCTCCAATGTATCCAAAAAACAAATAGTTTGATTATTTCACTTTTTTTTAGTTCGATGACTATACTGATTTGACAGTACACACAAATGACAGTGACACACGAGTCAACTTTCGTCAAAGGGTGCGTTCCACTAAGCGATCATAACGACCACGCTTACGAGCATCATTTTTCCCGTTCCACTACCTTGTGGACGTTCGTATCATAAACCGGAACGGGTTGTGGGTGTTTTATGCATTGCGATTAAATAGCAAATGGTGGATTAGAAATTACATTGAAAACTTAAGAGGTTAGGTTGTAATTTGTAAACATTAACCCATCCAGTTTAAGAATTATTGATTAACTTTCTATATACTGAAAGAAAATACTATTTTCTTTTATTTATTATAATGTGTGAATTTAAAATATCATTTTCCCAATCATACAACATTTCAGTCGCCATTTTTCAACGATAAATTACGCCAAATTTTTCAACGTTCACATCGACCTAGCTCGCGACATCGAGCGTTGAGGGCTTGGCGTGAGCGAAAATAATGACGTCATTAATGATGTTTTCACAGCGACCACAACGACCGCGATTGTCAAGTGGAACGTTTTATGGTACGTTTTGGGCGTTCTGATCATCAAGTGGAACGCACGCAAAGAGTACGGTACCGTGTGCAAGCTGTAGACACATCCTAGACAGAGTAGACATTATGGAAAGCAAACAGAGACACACAATCGATAATTTAAATAAGGAATACGAATACGATCCTATTAAGTACCCCATTTTAAATTAATTGTACATACTGAAAGAAAAGAATAGTTTTTCCATGTTCTCCTCGTCATACCTGTGTATATATTTCTTAACATAGGTAAATATCCCAAAAATGTAGGTATTTTTTTTAATAAAACGTCTTTATTACAAAGCAAAATTAATTTCGATTTTGCATTTAAGTTATATATCAAAAAAAAATCTTTTTCTTTATGGATTGTAGCTAAGAAAAACATTGGTGTTAGTGTATTTATTGACATTATTATAGTTAATTTAATTCCTACTATGAACAGATAAAAAATGGATTCTGACAGGATTCTGTGTAAAACACAATGCTAAGCTTCCTAGGAATACTTCCACCAAAATATTGACTAGGGGAAAAATCTAAACGAATAGAAATATTTAATCATTTTAACTTATTAGGTATTAATTTAAAAAAACAGGGCTTGAATCAATATTTCATATATTTCATTTCAACGCTTCGGCCCTGCAAGAAACAGATTAGTCAGGCATGGTTATTTAACAATGATAATTTATTGTGGTACAGCCGTTCAAAGATAACGATGCAGATTTTACTGATGAGATGGTAACATATAATACAGATATGTTATGAAATGCGTGTATCTCTCAATCGATCTTAACTATTGATACTTATAGACATGTTGATTGTTGGACAAGTCGATCAAGGACCCCGCACATAATGTCGCTAATGCACGAAATGTACTGCATCGTTAATCATCGGTGTGCCCTTTGGCGACATGTTCTTATAGTATATAGTGTCGTTATTTTAGTTTGAATATTAATGCAATATTAGGATCCAATGTAGGCCAAATGAAACAAGTATTTTCTATACCATTTTATTTAATTAGAAAAGAAAACTCATCAATTACCATACATAAATTATGTGCGTTTTAATGAGAAGTGTTCAAACAAAATTGCTGCCATAGACAAATCTTTCAAATCATAAAAATGGTTCGGTTTTCAGTGGACAAACATTAAGTACAACTATCAGGATATAAAATATATTTAAATTAAACACTTCATCGGCACTATAAAATTGTATAACGCTAAAAAGATCTATAAATGCAAAAATCTAAATGAGTACAAAAAATACATCCAAAGGAAAGTTAGTTTAGAGCTCATTTGATTCAGTAGACCCTATCGTTTACATAATTTGTTAACCTTACTCCTATGGTAATAGTTAGACAGTACAAAATGATATTTTATTCTTAAAAAATATCTATTCGTAGCCTAAAACTAAAGTCAGTTGTATAACGCATTACATACCACAAAATGTAATTCATAATATACACGCCAGTTACTCATATTGTTTTGTAAAGAACACGATATAGAAAGCTGGATTCCCATAAAAGACACTGTCCAAGAACGCGCGCCGACCGAGTACCGAGACGTAACTCGTAACGCGCGTTACAAAAAAGCGCGATTGCAATCTCCTAATGTATCATAGTGTGATGGACTGAAAGCAACCTAGACGATATAATATGAACAAGTAAGCGGCCTCGCTTAGTCTTCTAGAATGTACTATAATTATAACACATACACACGCATTACCAATTCAAACATATCGTATTGGAAGATCTACTCTAAAGGCTAAAATGTTACATTTTCGATATGTTCACTTTAAATTACATTATTAAATAATAATTTTCAAAACCATGGCACACGTTTAGCCAAACTTCCATTTTTTTTGCTGGACATCAGGTAAGTCGATATGAAACTAACCAGTGTAGCTGCGCGAACATCCCATTTGTATAATATAGGTACCTTTTGAAAATACAGTGCTATAGACATAGTTATATTATAGTACGTAACGAATAAAAAATTATCGCAAATATTTCGTAGTACGTCGCCGTATTCTAATAGCTAATACAACATTCCCTACTACAACAATAACACCTAGCTACCATATCTCATTGCAAGTCTCCAGTTTTTAGTTAATTGATTTAATTGTCTTGTCATCTACACCGTTAACAATACCATGTCACTCAACGCTTACACCCCACAACTACCGCGACTCACTTACATCATACGAAATTCGCAGTTACCAAAATTGTGCACAATTCCTTTACGATAATTATGAGGTTCGGTTACGTTACGTTACGTTCACTTAATTAATTAAATTTATAAATTCGGCACTTGAATATTTACAAAATTCATTTCAATTTGAAAATTAAAATAATCAGAAACACTAGATGAAAATTGTTGCTCTTTATCTTTCTACATGCAAGAGTTCTCTTGTAGTATAAAATAAAGAAAGAAATGTGAAGAATGAAACATTCAATAAACACCACATTTTTAAAAATGTGGTTCAGAATGAAAAGAAAAGATGAGAATAATTTAAATGTACCTATGTGTATATTGTGATATGAACATTGAGACTAAATATTAATAATTATTACTTTGATATTGTTAATATATCAGTATAATTAAAATAATTGGTTTTGAGCGTTATATTAAAATATGGACGGAAGACATTTTATTGTTACCAGCCTTCGTACATAAAATTGACCTTAGTTTATCATTAGACTAACTTTGTACATTGACACAATAATAATATTCATTACCTAACGGTACCTTAATCTAGTATGCACCGACATTTTATTAATATAATTTCACAAGTTTTTCAGAAATATCAGATTTTATTTTGTTATTCCAGTACAATATTCAAGTGTTATGTTATATTCTGAACTGCAACTTTTTATATTTGTGTTAAATGATTTCATTACTAACGGAATCATGGTCAAAATATTAACTTGCGATAACAATTTTTTAAGTATGTCTAAGATTGTTCGTATCACGTGAGCAAGCGGAAATAATGTTTACGTCAATCCTAAGAGGACAATTAAGAACGGAGTGCGTTTTGATTAGCGCTTTAAAGTTTTACTTGACCCATGTCATTTGTTCGACTAAGCTGACGTTTTAAGTTGTGCTCTGGAAATGGAAAGAGGTAAGTTGATGACGTTTTCTGGTTTTGTTGTGATAACTGAACACCTAATGGCGCCTTGAAATTCTTAACCTTTGACACCAATTCAGAGAGCACAAGCAGTGACCCTAATCGAACAAGAGCTGACCTACCGTGAAGTGGCTACTGAGCTTGACGTACCCCGTTCGTCGTGGAAAATCCTTATTGAATGTGAATGTTCATGTGTTCAGATTAGAATAGAATGCATAAATCACCGTGAAATGAAAAAACTCAAGTTATCACAAATTTTATACTTGGCATAGATTCCGTGCCAGTCGTGCTGATGACTTTACAAAAAAATATTTTTTGTATATCTACCTACCCACAATATCAAAATATTGAATATATTATTATTATTATTGGATTTAATACTTTAGCATATATCATAAATGTAAAAAAATCACAAGTTAATCTGAAGATTGTTTACGCCTATTTATTTTGTTAAATTTGAGATTTATTTCACCCGTTTCTACTTCAGACTGACATTATATTCATGATCTTAACCAGATAAGTCTTTATTCCGCTAAAATGTAATTATTTGCAGCGTTGTGCAACATAAATCACCACAATCTCAATTTGCTTATCACTAAAAATTTTCTATTTAGCACCATCATACCATTCCATATCGCATTAGGGCGTGTTCAAAGTAATCTTATGCCCCTTGACTGACGCTCTGTCCTTGGTTTTTGCATACTTAGTACAGTCGAGTACGAAAGCTATTAACGCAAGTAGAGCGAATACGGCGTAAAATATAGCTAAAGCGATAAGAAAGCTTTCTCCGTTCCACTCCCAGACATGGCTGCCACGTAGGTAGTCGTAATTTGACAAAACTTGCGTGCCGTTCGGCGTAGGACACGGCGACTGTATTATTATGTCTAGGTGAGGTCTCTGCAAAGGAATTAAATTATTGACTTCAGTTCACTAAAAATATTTTTTAGACCATTGAAGTTTGTGGCAAATAAATTGTTATTAATAAATTAATTGTTATACCTATAATCGTGGTTATTGAACTTGTTAAACTTCAGAAGAATAACAGCGGTGATTTCAATATAAGTTCCATGAAACGGTATCATTAAGTGGCACTGTGTGCCCTATCTCACCCTCCATTCCCCAGGATAGACGTTTGATAAGTTTATGCGTAATTTAGAAGCCGTCACAACGCGATCCTTACGTCGCGAATACAAAACAATAGACCAGCGGCATGTCTAAATGCGACTAAAGGCGTATTTTAATATAATATAATTTTTATCAATCGCGACAATCCATCAATCATGGGATATAGCATTCGAAAGTCGGAATGGGAATATTCATGTTAAATTTATACGTTTATAGTATAGCTCATAATAAAAACTTTCACTTGATAGCAAATTCTACAATACGCCCTCCCGTAGCCAGTTTATTATTTTTTTTAATACATCTTCTTAATAATAGCAATGCAAACAGTATATTTTCCTGTTCGTCAATTTTGTTAATCATAACATTACCACAGTTCACTGTGGAGAAACATGAAGTAAATGACAGCATTGGAGTGTTGCGCCCGTGCGTGTCATTAGCCGCACTGTGTTACTTGGGATAGGCTTGACAATTAGAACAGGTTGGTCACACCGCATCATTTTTAGGTCATGTAGTTTTAGATCTTAATAATGAGTGAGATGTTAACAATGTTGTTAAGTTGTTTTTTTTGCCTCTTATTATTTTTACGAAAAAAATTGTAAAAGAAATTGAAACAAGTTTGTTTATATTATATTGAATTTCACACATTTAGCCATCGATTTCAATGTTACCTATGCATCCAATGCAGTATTTATTTACACATTTATACCTATAATGTGATATACATTTCGTTTGCATCGGGTCTGGGATTTTTGAACATTGTCCCATAATTAATATACGCTATTCTAAGCAATAAACGTCATGTAATTTAATTACATTATTGATTTTTATCCATAAGTTTTCCCTAATGACATAGAGCAGTACTGATCGAAGGTCATTTTAGTAAATTGTTTGTAAGCAAGGCATTCATTCTGCGAGCTTTAATGCTTACTTACTTCTCGTAAGTGTTGTGACACTACAGAAGTGTATTAATTTAGAAACGTCTTGAACAGTACATAATCGTAAGAGTTGTACAAACAAAAAATCAAAACAATACTAGTGCTATAGGACATTTTGGTCGTAGACTTAACTTCATGTCCCATTGAACTAATAGGAATCGCCTGGTAATAACATTTCATATGTAATACTAACCTGTTTATTAGTGCATCTAATTTCTTTACTGATGCTGCTTTTTAAGGCAGTCTCGCTCAGCTCTCTCTGCAATATCTCTGCGATTGTCCAGCGCGATGGAGAAACGTACTCCAACCACCTGACGTACCACGGTATGTCTTGAAGATGCAACAACACGCCGTTGACCATTGTGCTGAGCAAGAGGCACAGGCCGGAGAGGACAGCCGCTGTCTTCTCCATAGGAATGATGAATATAGATGCCCGGCAGAGCATCTGGATGCCGATGAGATAGAGCAACATGTACCCTGGAATGAGATAACCGTTTAAGTATATTGTTAACATAAACATTGTAACATATCATTACTATCCATAAACTTTAATTTTCGTGTGTACAGAAGTTAATTAGATGAGAAAATTTCGTTTAAGAACTAAAAGATTTTAATTACACTTTATAAAATAGCAGTTCACTTTATAAAATAGAAGTGCTATTCTTAAAAATATCGTTTTATTATCTAAATCATTTCAAATATTCATTATTTAAGGGTTCGCATTTGTTAAATGTTTCTGAGATTCGGCTCGAAGGATCAGACTTACCTAAATAAATATAAAATCCGTCAAAGGAACTCGGCGTCTGAGCGTAAAGCCCGCTCATGGCGTAGCTCGGCACTAAGTACGCCAACCATGTCAGTACTGCTGACCATATTTCGAGGAATTGCTGGAATCATATTACAACCACTAAGGTATTATTATGGTATGTTTTGATATATTAAAATGATCAGCAATATCACTAAAACCTGGACTTATTATCAATATTTTTTACAAATAGCTAAACCGTAAATTGAAATTTAAATAAATAATAAGTAAATGATTGTTTTTTAAATGAATCACAAATAAATACCTACATGCAATTTTTACATCCATTAAGGCTCTGCAGCAGCCTTCCCACGCATGGAGGAGTAACAGCGGGAAAATGCACAGGGGATGTCCCGGGGAGATTTTATAAATAGCCTCACTTTGTCTTATTCGCAACTTATAACGGCTTGTGGGTATGTCAAGATAACAATCTTTCTGAGGTCTTTTGACTTTTGAGGTCTGTATTCCCAAACTCGCAGTACTTGCCATCCAGAGTTCCATTTTCTACTTCTAAGTTATATACTTGAACTGCGCAGCAAAAACCTGACTAATTAAAGCTCTCATAGACGTAAGAAACTCCGACACGTGGGTAGGCCAGTCTACCTTCGAAAATTCGCAAGACGGCAGCATGGAACACTCCCAACACAGGTATCCACAGTTACGAAAAGTTGCCAGTACTACTCACGTCGAAAAGTATGAAAACGGCTCGCGAATATAGTCCGACGGCAACGTCGCGTTCCACGTGCGGGCGCAGTGCACTGGCCTCGCGGACCGAGAGCCACAGCAGCGCCGGCCACGCTGCCAAGCACATCGCTGAGTAGTGAAACCCCACGCGATCGTTCTGAGTTAGCTACGATCAAAGAGTTTTAGGGAATGAAAAAACTTGGGACAGTATTTTTACATCGATGTTCCGTAAGCGTATCCCTTCAAGACTCAATCAAATACGTCAACAAGTGAGATATTGTTGACTTAAGCTTTAGTTGATTATTACGTATAACAAATTTTGCCAAAATGATAATTGAATGACTGGTGGACCGATATTTGATGTTGAATATTTGAGGGAAAAGTAAGCTTCGCTTCTTGAAATAGAAAAACTATCAAACGATCCGACTGTCCCGAAGGGAACAACAAAGTAAATGGGGCAGGACTAGGTAGAGTAGCGCCAGTTAAGGGCCTGTGTACAAAAATGTTCGTTTTATAAAAATATAGTAATAATACTGTTGAAAGCATTAACAAGTTTTTCAGTTAACCCTACTTAATCGTTATACCTTCGCATCAGTAGCAGGAAGATCCCAGAAGATGGTCCCCGTGATAAGCGACATAACTGCTGCGAGCAACACGCGTGTTATCACGTTGGATAGTGTTGTCATCTGAGTGTATAGGAGGGTCTTTCTGAAAATAAAATGATATTCTATATCTCAATTGATAATGGCTTTACTTGACGTTGAATAGCGAAGGATCTCGGTTTCAATTTCCAACTGGGGCAAATATAACTTGCAATAGAGCATGTTTGTTCTAGAGTCTACGAATGTCTATGCTATTTCATTTCGCCAACAACAATGTAAAGCCGCTCGGTGAAATACCGAACACCTGACACTGTGGCGCGCGACACGCGTGTTGCTGACGACCTATATCTCGTTAGCGAGATACTGTCAAATCTAACCGCAGTTCATCAAAAACAATCAAACACGACGCGCAAACGTTAACGTTTATCATAATGTTATAACAGAATTTTAATGAGTTTTATCGATTACACTTATACAATCAATCGATTGCAGTTATTTCACTTTTGAACGGTATCATAAAAGCATCAATTCCAACCTCCGATACGACACATTTTATTTTAATGAGTTAGAAAATCATGACCAAATCTACAAAACTTCTTAAAAATTATAAAAAATACCTACCTACAGTTTTTCAGCGTATCGGCCTATTAACTTAATTTCTCTTAATTTCAGAGAAAACTTGAATGCAGCAAGTGCGGTGTGTTATTATTCCTAAGTGCTAAAATATGAAAAATACTGACTGCACTAGTGCCAAGGCCTGAAAGATCGCGTTAGGCCGTTTCCTGGGCGCTGGCAGCGGCACAGGGGGTGGCGGCTCGGGCGCCGCTAGCGCCCCTGCGAACACACCAGCCAGGGCTTCTATCCGACCAGACGACTCCAGCATTGCCGCCGCCGATAAGTCATCAAGCGTTACTAGGTCCACTGAAAAGAAAAGATTCTAACTTAAATATGACAAATATTTCATTTTTTAATAACAATAAGACATTTTTGCAAAAGAAAAAAACAGAGGTGAGCTTTTTGTATGAACCTAATAATTGCTACAACCACTTGAAATTAATTCATATTGAAATATTTAACTGAGAATCAGAATGTACAATTGAAATAAACAGTGTAAATATTTTCCAAGTAATAGCCGTGTGTGTTCTTAAGTTATCCGTATAATTTAACTTTTGATTTATAAATAGTCTTACGGTAATAATCAGAAGGATTCTTGAAAGCAGGACAAGGATAATCTATTGAAGCAAAATATGGCAACATGTCTCTTCTATAACCGCTGAACATAGTTCTACCCGCTGATATCAGGACCACCTGTAAGTATAAAAATATTAGTATTTAATTATATTGATACAGAAACTTATACTTGCCTTATCTTTTTTTATTGAGACTAATGTATCAAAGGAATGAACAATTTTAAGAAAGATATCCAAATCAGTGACTGATTTATTGTTACTTCTTGAGGCTTATTTCATGACAGAGTTAGCAGGAATGCAATGGTCCTTCGAGACATTTAAATTAAATTTCACCTCTAACCCGTTAAATATTCTACAAGGACAAAAATATTATAATTTTCTCACCTTCGTCAGCATGGCAAATATTTCATACGTGGGTGGGTGTAAGGACATTATCACAACTCGACCGGTACTGGCCCAGTTTCTCAAGTACTCCACTAAGAAAAATGTATCAAATATGTCCATTTCCTTAGTGGGCTGATCAAGGATGAGTATAGCCATGTCGAGTAGTAACTGGCAAGCAACATTCAACCGCCTTATCTCTGAACGAGTTAGACGAGCGACGTTCGTGTCTCGGACTTGTTCGAGACCGAGCTCCTCGATTAAGAGGTTTATCTGAAGAAAAAAGTGTCTCGTTAATTCTACGTGTAAGAAACCAAACAGTATTTCACAAAAAGTCACAATCTATTGACAAAATTATGGGCTCCCTACACATTTCTCATAATTATGAAGACGGAATTGTGGTTAGTCTCGAGCAGTTCCAATGAGAATGAACTTAAAGGTCGAATGCCGTTCCAGTAGTCGGAAGCTTGAGGTGCCCGATTACTTCTGACAAAGATAAAGAATAACTGTTGCAATGACAAAGGTTAATATGCTCTCTAAAGCACTAAAAGACACTTGGTCGTGACATTATAATTGTTAACAATCAGCAGTATTTTACTTACATTTATAATGTTAAAAACATCGCGACTAACTAACATTACAACATGACTAATAAACATAAATTATACTTTAATTTTTAGTTAATACACATTCTCCTGCTGATTTTCATTAAAAGTCACTGAACAGCAGTTCTACAGAACTAAATTGAACTTCAATCTCATATCAATATTTAAAAAAAATCTTACCCGATCTCTGTCGTCCATTTTGACCTGGTTGTGATTACTCCTAGGTCTTCGCAACGACGCGTGGAATCTGAGCGTGTGCTCCACTGTCATAGCTGGACACAATGACGTATCTTTGCGTACGTAGGCCACTACCTTTCTTAAAGTCGACGATGCCACAGGCTGCCCATTTAAAACGATGTCTCCAGAGAGTTTCTAGAATGAAAATAATTCACTTAAATCAGACGTGACAGAATTCCTTATTGTTTTTGTCGTATGTTACCGTGTCTTCCGTGTGTTGAACGAAGTCTTTGTGCGTTGTGAAATAATTAAATAGTACTTTGCGTGACCCGGAACGCCATTTACAAATGAATTTATACCCCAAATTTTAAAGTTTACAAGTAATCAATAAAGGATCTACACAACGAGTAGCTTGATTTTCGAAAGAGTTGGTTTGTGTACCTTCCGATCACCAGCTAACACGTCCAGCAAACCAGTCGCCTCGTATTGAGATGTCGCCAGTACCGCCAAGATCTCCCCAGATTTAACTTCGAAACTTAACCCAGATACTAACAACGTTGACTTATTTTCGGGTGACGTTATTTCTAAACTGTTGACCTGCGAAAATAGATCAGAAAATAAAATGATGCAAGATATATTTGTCATTTATAAATATTATAAGTTCTAGTATCTTTCAACTTACTACTAGTGTCGTACTGCAAATGCTATACTCACATAATAATTAGGATAAATATATGCTGAATGTGTGTAGCCGTCTAAATGATCACCTGGCCGCAATGTAGAGTGCTTCCTCGACTGTGCCAAGGACATATGGCTTCCGGCTTTCGACATGCGGCCGCCCAGGTGGGACGATGGCATTAGATAGCTGGAACACAATTTAGAATTCTTTTTATGTCAGCCATGTTATGGTAATAAGTTTTTGTGTCGAATTTGTATCTATTGTTAAAGTTTGATGACATTGACAATTTTTTTTTGGAGTGCCCGGATCTATGCAATTGCGAAACTTTTGAAACATAAAATTTGTTCATTGCGTCAATTAAATTAATATGTGTTAATTTGTTTCAATGTCATTATGTTAATCGAATGATATAGTTATCCGTTATAGTGAATGAATTATGTACATGGCAGTTGAGTTGAATATTTATTGAAATTTGTGAAAGATTCTAATTCCTAAATAAATTTCTCGTCTTTTCTAGTGGCAAATATGCAATGGATGCTGTTATACGTAGCGAAGGTACTGTATAATATGATATGAAATATAACTTTACGTCGTACTTTTGATG